>JAVVLW010003261.1:0-12000 GCA_034401795.1 Chaetoderma sp. LZ-2023a | reverse complement strand
CTATATCACATAACCATTTAATGTGTTCATGCCAAAGACGGCCTATACAGTGTCCCTGCGGAATGCCCGATTGCAGGCAAAGAGTAGACATTTTGAAAGTTTACTACTGGAATGACTGGCTCAATAACTGAGCCAGTAATTTCAGTGGTAAATTTTCAAAAAGTCTTCTCTCACCCTGCAAATGGACAGTCAATAAGAAAATATTTTAATTTTTTTGCCTACAATCCGCATAAGAACTAGGTTTGTCGGACATACCTTCTGGATAACAGGCTATAGGCCAAGGCTAAATTGTGCCATTGGAACCTATGCACAATTATTTAGCTATGTTTTTTGGTAATTTCTGGATGGGTGGGTGGCTGGGTGGGTGGGTGGCTGGATGCATGGATGAATGGATGGAGTGATGGATGGAAGGACAGGTGGTCTGGATGGATGGATGTGGGAATAGAGGATCTGGATGGATGGATGGTCTGACTGATGGATGGATGGTTAGGGATGGAAAGATGAATGGATGGATGGATGGATGGATGGGTGGGTGGGTTGGTGGATGGAAGGATGGATGGATGGATGGAAGGAAGGATGGAAGGATGGAAGGGCAGGTGGTCTGAATGGATGGATGGAGGGATGGATGTAGGATCTGGATGTATGGATGGTTCTGGATGGATGGGTGGGTGGTATGGGTGGGTGAATGGGTGGTATGGATGGATGAATGGATGGATGGAAGGACAGATGGTCTTGATGGATGGATAGAGGGATGGAGGGATGGAGGGTATGGATGAATGGAATGTCTGACTGATGGATGGTTCTGGATGGATGGGTGGATGGGTGAATGGATTGATGGAGCAGACTCCTCCTTCCTTCACTCCACTCCTCCTTCTTTCAGCCCTTCATTCCCTCTCCTCTTTCCCGTCCTTCCCTCCAATTTTCCCCAGTTTGGGGAAAGATTTTGAAATTAGGTTTACTGAAAGTGTTATTGCTGTGAGAAACAACAAAATACATTCAGCAGCACAATACTCAAAATTAGTTTTTAAAGAATTTTCAGTATTAAAATTAAAAAAGAAATTCTTAATAAAATTGACAAAATCATTCCCAGTTTAAAGCTTAGTTCTAGCTGAATAAATCAAACATTGAAAACAATACCAATCTGGCGCCTTTGAAGAATAGAAAACAATTCACTGAATTAATGGCCTAGGTTTGATCCTTTGATCAATGACTTCTCAATCAAGCGAGTGACACCCAAACCTCACTCGGAAACCCTAGAGCTCAATCAATAGCAAAGGGCATAACACAATTGAATCTAGCACCTATGGTGGCCTGAATCTTTATTGAAAATAAGTTAGCTAACTTCAAAGCAATTGAGTAATTTTCGAAGACAATCCCCTAAAGCCAGCCACCCTAATAAATAGACAGGAATTATGATGGAAGGACAGATTTGTTCTCAAGGCTCTGAAGAAGGTTATTCTTAACCGAAACCGGTCAGCCAAGCACGACGGTATCATAAAATTGTGAGTTATATATTAATTGCTATTATTGTATTTGTTGTATGTTTAAATATTAAAATGCTAATAATCCTTCATCTTCCATTTCAGGTATAGTTAAATTGTGTAGGCTTGTAAACTTAGTAGGCTTGTGGTTCTATGTAGGCTTGTAGATGTAATTATTCATCACTCAAATTTCAGGTTTTAATTTTTAGATCAGCCCTTTAATTTAAACTAGACAATTGTTGGTTAGAGCTTGATTATCTCCCTTGCTTAGATTTGTTGACTGGCCCAGTTGTTGCTAAATTTGTTGGTTTTTGATCATTTATTAGAGCATAATATCACCATGGCTAGAACGAGCAAGGGCAAGAGACGGAATGTCAACCATGAGGACAGCAGTCCGTCTCCTCCCCAGGCTCGACTAGTCAAGTGCTATTATATGATAATACAATGTTTTCACCACATAGGTGTCCTAACCAGCAATTTGGGCTCCAACACCCTGCCAACCGGTCTGAGCAGGAAGGTGAGCGAACTCTGCCGTTTCATTAAGCCAGCTATGCCAAATATAGAGGTAGTAAGTGACATCAAGAAAGTTAACTTTGTTTGGGCAAATTCCATCATTCGAGCTATGATAGACCATTACAATTTCAGTTTAGGCACCATCATGTCCGAAATTATCATAGCTCAGACCGCGCCAAACCTTAATTTAGGTAAGGCAAAATCAACTGCCATTAGATGGGCAAAAGCCAACTATGGCAAAAAACTTCACGTCAAATCAATCGAAGCATTCTATCAATTTATTAGGCCTTTCGACCCACACTTTCAACAGAAAGCACAAAATTGCCAAGTTACCACCCCTACTGCAAGGTCATCCCAGACCGTACCAGTCATTCCACCACCTTCAGAACTCAGGAAACGGCTCAGGTCACCGACCGATAGCCCCCCACCAGTGAAGAGAACGGATACTCGGCCATCACCGATATTCCTATTAGACTCTCCTGTGGACCCTCTTCAGATTCCTCTACCTGACTCCCCACCACCCTTGTCTCCAGAGGAGTTCCCTCCCCTTCCACGGAGAGTCGATGCTAATCAGAAATCTGGTCCAAGGACCAAATCAACTCCTGTGGATCCTAGTAAGATACCACTACCAGACACCCCGCCTCCACTGTCTTCAGATGAATTACCTCCCCTTCCACAGAGAGCAAAGGATGACAGAAAATCTGGTCTAAGGACCAGATCAACACCTTTGACTCAAAATGGTGTCAGTATCCCAGTGCCAGTGGCCAAACTACCTCAACCAAATTTCACCCCTACACCGTGTAGAAACAGCATCAATCATCAAAATAAACTCAAGAAAACTACACACTTAGAAGCTAATTCTTTCTGGAAATTTCGGTATGAGGTAGACCACAAACATGAATGGCGACTCCCTGTCTTGACGAAAAAAATCTTGATCCTTGGCTCCTCCAATCTAAGCCGTATAAATGTGAAACCACATTCAGACACCCAGATAGCTTGCTATCCAGGGGCAAAATTGTGCCATGCTAGGACTATTGTCAAAAAATACATGGACTCCTATCAGCCAGAGAAAATCATCATAAACATTGGCATAAATGATAAGGATGAACCTATGTCTGTAACTGCCCAACGAGTCCAACTCCTATTCAGTACCATTCGTTCAAAATTTCCAGATGCAAAGGTTTATTTCACTAAACTGAACTACTCTCAACATCTAACTGCAAAGCAGAAAAGGACCTTAGCATTTATCAATTCATCTGTAGAATCCCTGCGTATAAAGGTCTCTGTCATCCCTAGTCTACCAATTTCTGATTTTGAAGTAGTCCAGGATAATATCCATTGGAGTGAAAAAACTGCTAATGCATTGTATTATAGCTGGTTAACCTTTCTTAATTTAAACTAACCGAGGGTCAGGGTACTAACCACCCCGGTATCGGGCTAGGTAGTGATATTGTTAATCTCACTGGCGCTACATTAACTGAAGCAGAAAAATCAATACTCAATCGTGGCCTAACATTTGTACCAACTCCTAGGCCCAAATTAGGCATAGATGCACTTTTAGATAATGGCTCAATGGAAGTTCTTGAATTTTCCCACCGTGTCAAATTAGCCGACTTTTTTCGAAACTCGAAAAGTAATATTCTGCCATTCGTTGAAAGAACTGGCTGGGCACCAGACTCAAAATTAGTCGATCCAGCGATCCCCGACAGTATAAAAATTGTAAAAGAACGTATTGAAAATGTTGAATTTCCGAAAAATCATAAAAATTTGTCATATGAGGAACGTCAAGCCTTAACAGGATTGCGTAAAAACAATGACATTGTCATTAAACCTGCTGATAAGGGATCTGCTGCAGTAATAATGCTTAAAGACAACTACATTCGTGAAGCACATCGTCAACTCAGTAATCCAAAACATTACCAAAAATTAGACGAACCACTCTGGCAAAATAACTGCGACAATTTTAATGAAATTCTCCAAAATATGGTTGATAACAAGAGTTTAACGCAGAAACAGTTTAAATACCTCGTTGCGAAACGAGACTCAAAACCACGTACATTTTATCTGTTACCCAAAATTCATAAGGCTATTGATTCTTGGTCAGATCCTATGATACCACCAGGACGACCTATTATATCGGATTGTGGTTCTGAATCCTATAG
The DNA here is from genome assembly GCA_034401795.1 of Chaetoderma sp. LZ-2023a. Lineage (NCBI taxonomy): Eukaryota > Metazoa > Mollusca > Caudofoveata > Chaetodermatida > Chaetodermatidae > Chaetoderma > Chaetoderma sp. LZ-2023a. The sequence continues at coordinate 7,844 of JAVVLW010003261.1, read as the reverse complement.
GATCAGTGAAATCATTGATTATCACCTACAACCAATTGCGAATAGACATTTTAGCTTCTTGAAAAATACTGACGACTTTCTGTCGCAGGTCTCTGAGATCTCGATACCTCCAAATTCATTTTTGATTACGCTCGACATCGATGCAATGTACACAAACATTGACATCGAAAAGGGTTTGAATTCTGTCCGTAAAGCGTTTGAAAAATACCCTGATAACAATAGGCCCACTGGCGAAATATTAGCTCTCTTAGAGCTAAGCTTAAAGGGCAATGATTTTGAATTCGCGGGTGAAACATACCAACAAATTTGCGGCTGCGCAATGGGTAAGCGTTTCAGTCCGAGTTTTGCCAACATCTATGTAGCAGAGTGGGAGGAGGATGCGCTTAGCAAATGTCCGAAACAGCCTCTCTTTTATCGCAGGTACCTCGATGATATTTTCATTATTTGGCATCATACAAAGGAAGAATTTAATGAATTTTTCACCATTTTGAACAATCATGACCCGAATATCAAGCTAAAAGCCAACATTGACCAAATGTCCGTAGACTTTTTAGATTTAACGCTATACAAAGGTGTAATGTATGACACAACGGGACACCTTGATTATAAAGTATATTTTAAGCCCACAGATTCTCATCAACTACTTCACAAGAAATCCTTCCATCCACCTCATACCTTTAAAGGAATTGTAAAATCACAAATCATCCGTTTTCATAGAAATTCGAGTGATAGAAAAAACTTTGAATCTGCATGCTCTCTCTTATTCAAGGCCCTCAAGCCGAGAGGCTATTCATCTAGATTTTTGCGCAAAATTAAGTCTGATACTTTACAGGATTTGGAAACTATCCCTGATAATGCTGCGGATCACAGGCCTACCAAGATTCGTCACAATCGTCCAATCACAGGCGCAGGAGAATCTCGGAAATGTGGAAAGAAAAGGTGTAAATTAGACCTACTTCTTCCAAATCAAAAAACGTTTATGAGCTTTCAGAACAAAAACAAATTTCAAATTCAGTCTAATTTAGATTGCGATTCCGAAAACGTCATTTATGTAATATCTTGTAAATTGTGCCAAAAGCAATATGTCGGTGAAACCAAATGCCCATTAAGATGGCGAGCTACTAGACACCTTTGCGATATTAGACATGAAAAAGACACGCATGTCGCTGAACACTTTAACCTTCCTGGCCATTCAGTCGCTCGGGACTTCGAAATTATACCCATTGAACAACCACCTCTCTCAAATACCACTGACGAAACTGATAAACAAAGGAAACTTAGAGAATCATTTTGGATTAAGCAATTAGAAACAGAATGGCCGAGGGGCATAAATGTGGACCCCGGTCTTGCTGATCAGCGTGAAATAATTCCATTCACTCTGACATATAATCGAAAAAATGTAGAAATTGCCGAAATTTTGAAAGATGAATATCATAAATTACAGAATAATCTAAGACAGCCTCTCAATTTGCGCCCAGTAATAGCATTTAGGAAAAATCCAAATCTACGTGACATATTGGTAAAATCGAAATTAACTGGATAAACATCATCATCTTAAAGTTGTCCAATATTTATAAGGCCATCTCGCCTCTAGAAAACAAAAATAACAAATCTCAGGCAATAAAATAAATAAAAAATATTTTCAATTTTTTGAAAATTCTGAGCCAGCGCCTTAACCATATTACTACCTACCAGCCAGTGCCAGTTCTATTATTTTATTGACTTACTAACCAACTAATTATGTGCACCTATCTATACCGTCGGGCAAATCTGTCATTCCACTCATCAATCAATATGGTCTGTCTTCTCAAATTGTGGTTTTGTAATTGGGAGTTGGATGGGATGGGATGGATGGATGGATGGATGGATGGATGGAAGGACAGGTGGTCTGGATGGATGGATGGAGAGATGGATGGAGGATCTGGATGGATGGATGGTCTGACTGCTGGATGGATGGATGGTATGGATGGTTCTGGATGGATGGGTGGGTGGCTGGGTGGGTGGGTGGCTGGATGGATGGATGAATGGATGGAGTGATGGATGGAAGGACAGGTGGTCTGGATGGATGGATGTGGGAATAGAGGATCTGGATGGATGGATGGTCTGACTGATGGATGGATGGTTAGGGATGGAAAGATGAATGGATGGATGGATGGATGGATGGGTGGGTGGGTTGGTGGATGGAAGGAAGGATGGATGGATGGAAGGAAGGATGGAAGGATGGAAGGGCAGGTGGTCTGAATGGATGGATGGAGGGATGGATGTAGGATCTGGATGTATGGATGGTTCTGGATGGATGGGTGGGTGGTATGGGTGGGTGAATGGGTGGTATGGATGGATGAATGGATGGATGGAAGGACAGATGGTCTTGATGGATGGATAGAGGGATGGAGGGATGGATGGATGGAGGGTCTGGATGAATGGAATGTCTGACTGATGGATGGTTCTGGATGGATGGGTGGATGGGTGAATGGATTGATGGAGCAGACTCCTCCTTCCTTCACTCCACTCCTCCTTCTTTCAGCCCTTCATTCCCTCTCCTCTTTCCCGTCCTTCCCTCCAATTTTCCCCAGTTTGGGGAAAGATTTTGAAATTAGGTTTACTGAAAGTTTTATTGCTGTGAGAAACAACAAAATACATTCAGCAGCACAATACTCAAAATTAGTTTTTAAAGAATTTTCAGTATTAAAATTAAAAAAGAAATTCTTAATAAAATTGACAAAATCATTCCCAGTTTAAAGCTTAGTTCTAGCTGAATAAATCAAACATTGAAAACAATACCAATCTGGCGCCTTTGAAGAATAGAAAACAATTCACTGAATTAATGGCCTAGGTTTGATCCTTTGATCAATGACTTCTCAATCAAGCGAGTGACACCCAAACCTCACTCGGAAACCCTAGAGCTCAATCAATAGCAAAGGGCATAACACAATTGAATCTAGCACCTATGGTGGCCTGAATCTTTATTGAAAATAAGTTAGCTAACTTCAAAGCAATTGAGTAATTTTCGAAGACAATCCCCTAAAGCCAGCCACCCTAATAAATAGACAGGAATTATGATGGAAGGACAGATTTGTTCTCAAGGCTCTGAAGAAGGTTATTCTTAACCGAAACCGGTCAGCCAAGCACGACGGTATCATAAAATTGTGAGTTATATATTAATTGCTATTATTGTATTGATTGTATGTTTAAATATTAAAATGCTACTAATCCTTCATCTTCCATTTCAGGTATAGTTAAATTGTGTAGGCTTGTAAACTTAGTAGGCTTGTGGTTCTATGTAGGCTTGTAGATGTAATTATTCATCACTCAAATTTCAGGTTTTAATTTTTAGATCAGCCCTTTAATTTAAACTAGACAATTGTTGGTTAGAGCTTGATTATCTCCCTTGCTTAGATTTGTTGACTGGCCCAGTTGTTGCTAAATTTGTTGGTTTTTGATCATTTATTAGAGCATAATATCACCATGGCTAGAACGAGCAAGGGCAAGAGACGGAATGTCAACCATGAGGACAGCAGTCCGTCTCCTCCCCAGGCTCGACTAGTCAAGTGCTATTATATGATAATACAATGTTTTCACCACATAGGTGTCCTAACCAGCAATTTGGGCTCCAACACCCTGCCAACCGGTCTGAGCAGGAAGGTGAGCGAACTCTGCCATTTCATTAAGCCAGCTATGCCAAATATAGAGGTAGTAAGTGACATCAAGAAAGTTAACTTTGTTTGGGCAAATTCCATCATTCGAGCTATGATAGACCATTACAATTTCAGTTTAGGCACCATCATGTCCGAAATTATCATAGCTCAGACCGCGCCAAACCTTAATTTAGGTAAGGCAAAATCAACTGCCATTAGATGGGCAAAAGCCAACTATGGCAAAAAACTTCACGTCAAATCAATCGAAGCATTCTATCAATTTATTAGGCCTTTCGACCCACACTTTCAACAGAAAGCACAAAATTGCCAAGTTACCACCCCTACTGCAAGGTCATCCCAGACCGTACCAGTCATTCCACCACCTTCAGAACTCAGGAAACGGCTCAGGTCACCGACCGATAGCCCCCCACCAGTGAAGAGAACGGATACTCGGCCATCACCGATATTCCTATTAGACTCTCCTGTGGACCCTCTTCAGATTCCTCTACCTGACTCCCCACCACCCTTGTCTCCAGAGGAGTTCCCTCCCCTTCCACGGAGAGTCGATGCTAATCAGAAATCTGGTCCAAGGACCAAATCAACTCCTGTGGATCCTAGTAAGATACCACTACCAGACACCCCGCCTCCACTGTCTTCAGATGAATTACCTCCCCTTCCACAGAGAGCAAAGGATGACAGAAAATCTGGTCTAAGGACCAGATCAACACCTTTGACTCAAAAGGGTGTCAGTACCCCAGTGCCAGTGGCCAAACTACCTCAACCAAATTTCACCCCTACACCGTGTAGAAACAGCATCAATCATCAAAATAAACTCAAGAAAACTACACACTTAGAAGCTAATTCTTTCTGGAAATTTCGGTATGAGGTAGACCACAAACATGAATGGCGACTCCCTGTCTTGACGAAAAAAATCTTGATCCTTGGCTCCTCCAATCTAAGCCGTATAAATGTGAAACCCCATTCAGACACCCAGATAGCTTGCTATCCAGGGGCAAAATTGTGCCATGCTAGGACTATTGTCAAAAAATACATGGACTCCTATCAGCCAGAGAAAATCATCATAAACATTGGCATAAATGATAAAGGATGAACCTATGTCTGTAACTGCCCAACGAGTCCAACTCCTATTCAGTACCATTCGTTCAAAATTTCCAGATGCAAAGGTTTATTTCACTAAACTGATCTACTCTCAACATCTAACTGCAAAGCAGAAAAGGACCTTAGCATTTATCAATTCATCTGTAGAATCCCTGCATATAAAGGTCTCTGTCATCCCTAGTCTACCAATTTCTGATTTTGAAGTAGTCCAGGATAATATCCATTGGAGTGAAAAAACTGCTAATGCATTGTATTATAGCTGGTTAACCTTTCTTAATTTAAACTAACCGAGGGTCAGGGTACTAACCACCCCGGTATCGGGCTAGGTAGTGATATTGTTAATCTCACTGGCGCTACATTAACTGAAGCAGAAAAATCAATACTCAATCGTGGCCTAACATTTGTACCAACTCCTAGGCCCAAATTAGGCATAGATGCACTTTTAGATAATGGCTCAATGGAAGTTCTTGAATTTTCCCACCGTGTCGAATTAGCCGACTTTTTTCGAAACTCGAAAAGTAATATTCTGCCATTCGTTGAAAGAACTGGCTGGGCACCAGACTCAAAATTAGTCGATCCAGCGATCCCCGACAGTATAAAAATTGTAAAAGAACGTATTGAAAATGTTGAATTTCCGAAAAATCATAAAAATTTGTCATATGAGGAACGTCAAGCCTTAACAGGATTGCGTAAAAACAATGACATTGTCATTAAACCTGCTGATAAGGGATCTGCTGCAGTAATAATGCTTAAAGACAACTACATTCGTGAAGCACATCGTCAACTCAGTAATCCAAAACATTACCAAAAATTAGACGAACCACTCTGGCAAAATAACTGCGACAATTTTAATGAAATTCTCCAAAATATGGTTGATAACAAGAGTTTAACGCAGAAACAGTTTAAATACCTCGTTGCGAAACGAGACTCAAAACCACGTACATTTTATCTGTTACCCAAAATTCATAAGGCTATTGATTCTTGGTCAGATCCTATGATACCACCAGGACGACCTATTATATCGGATTGTGGTTCTGAATCCTATAGGATCAGTGAAATCATTGATTATCACCTACAACCAATTGCGAATAGACATTTTAGCTTCTTGAAAAATACTGACGACTTTCTGTCGCAGGTCTCTGAGATCTTGATACCTCCAAATTCATTTTTGATTACGCTCGACATCGATGCAATGTACACAAACATTGACATCGAAAAGGGTTTGAATTCTGTCCGTAAAGCGTTTGAAAAATACCTTGATAACAATAGGCCCACTGGCGAAATATTAGCTCTCTTAGAGCTAAGCTTAAAGGGCAATGATTTTGAATTCGCGGGTGAAACATACCAACAAATTTGCGGCTGCGCAATGGGTAAGCGTTTCAGTCCGAGTTTTGCCAACATCTATGTAGCAGAGTGGGAGGAGGATGCGCTTAGCAAATGTCCGAAACAGCCTCTCTTTTATCGCAGGTACCTCGATGATATTTTCATTATTTGGCATCATACAAAGGAAGAATTTAATGAATTTTTCACCATTTTGAACAATCATGACCCGAATATCAAGCTAAAAGCCAACATTGACCAAATGTCCGTAGACTTTTTAGATTTAACGCTATACAAAGGTGTAATGTATGACACAACGGGACACCTTGATTATAAAGTATATTTTAAGCCCACAGATTCTCATCAACTACTTCACAAGAAATCCTTCCATCCACCTCATACCTTTAAAGGAATTGTAAAATCACAAATCATCCGTTTTCATAGAAATTCGAGTGATAGAAAAAACTTTGAATCTGCATGCTCTCTCTTATTCAAGGCCCTCAAGCCGAGAGGCTATTCATCTAGATTTTTGCGCAAAATTAAGTCTGATACTTTACAGGATTTGGAAACTATCCCTGATAATGCTGCGGATCACAGGCCTACCAAGATTCGTCACAATCGTCCAATCACAGGCGCAGGAGAATCTCGGAAATGTGGAAAGAAAAGGTGTAAATTAGACCTACTTCTTCCAAATCAAAAAACGTTTATGAGCTTTCAGAACAAAAACAAATTTCAAATTCAGTCTAATTTAGATTGCGATTCCGAAAACGTCATTTATGTAATATCTTGTAAATTGTGCCAAAAGCAATATGTCGGTGAAACCAAATGCCCATTAAGATGGCGAGCTACTAGACACCTTTGCGATATTAGACATGAAAAAGACACGCATGTCGCTGAACACTTTAACCTTCCTGGCCATTCAGTCGCTCGGGACTTCGAAATTATACCCATTGAACAACCACCTCTCTCAAATACCACTGACGAAACTGATAAACAAAGGAAACTTAGAGAATCATTTTGGATTAAGCAATTAGAAACAGAATGGCCGAGGGGCATAAATGTGGACCCCGGTCTTGCTGATCAGCGTGAAATAATTCCATTCACTCTGACATATAATCGGGAAAATGTAGAAATTGCCGAAATTTTGAAAGATGAATATCATAAATTACAGAATAATCTAAGACAGCCTCTCAATTTGCGCCCAGTAATAGCATTTAGGAAAAATCCAAATCTACGTGACATATTGGTAAAATCGAAATTAACTGGATAAACATCATCATCTTAAAGTTGTCCAATATTTATAAGGCCATCTCGCCTCTAGAAAACAAAAATAACAAATCTCAGGCAATAAAATAAATAAAAAATATTTTCAATTTTTTGAAAATTCTGAGCCAGCGCCTTAACCATATTACTACCTACCAGAGTCGAGGAGTTGGCTTGTCTTCAGCAACTCATCGATCTTTGCTCTGACGCTTCGCCACATTTTGACGTTCGTTACCGCTTACGTACAGAAGTATAATTACCGCACTTTAGGTACGGTAATGTATCGAGGGTTTATTCACCGCATTGTACGCGGTAATAATAGGCATATTGCAGGTGTTACCGCTGCGGTACGCATATTATTATTGCGGTACAATGTATATTATGTTATCGTCTGCCATCATCGCATCTTACCAAACCGGTCTGCGGTGACAGGAGGCATAGCCTAACCGCAAATATTGTGATAAACTAATTTCTAGTATTGGATTCTTCTGGTTATTAATTAATCAG
>JAVVLW010003258.1:0-59000 GCA_034401795.1 Chaetoderma sp. LZ-2023a | reverse complement strand
AGTAGCAAGTCAATAGTTTTTCAAAACAAGAAAAGAAGCATGTTATATAGATAGAACAGATTTTCTGTTGAATACTATAAACATATTTGGACCGAGAGACATCGCTGTCATATTAGACAGCAATGTCTTAGGATCCAATTTTCCATGAGTATAAAACATAATTTTTTACCTTGTTTTGTAGACGAGTCAGGCCACTTTTGAGCTATACTGCATGAATTAGATAGTACTAGTATGTGTTAATCAAGTAGTTTTTTTATTGTTTTCTTGCACAATTTTGTTGATAGAATTTTCGCACGTGTTTCCTGTTTTGTGTTGTTCCATAACTTAGTGGCTGCAAATGATATTCAGTGTTTTCCTATGTCTGTCCGTGTGTATTGTTCATGTAGTTTGTGTCTGCTTTGTGTCTGTTTGTGTTATGTTGGTGGATGTTAATATTGTTTATAAAGAAGGGGGCTATAGATTTGGGTAAAGTGTTGTGGTGGAAGTCTTTGACAATAGTTAGCATTTGAGATTTTCCTATGTCGGTGAGTTTAAATAATTTTTCTGCTTTCAACATGTTTTGACCCTCTGCTGGCATAGAAAATAGTTTGATGCTCTTTTTTGGAGACTGAATTTTTGATATTCTGTTTTTGTAGGTGTTAGTCCAAACAATATTGCAGTAAGTGAGGGAGGATCAAGGTGCTGTACTGTGTTTTAACCGTGTCATGTGTCATATATGGTTTTAGTCTTTGGATGACACCTTTTCCTCTTGCTACTTTTGCAGTAACTGTTTCAATTTGTTTGGCCCATGTCAAGTTTTTATCTAAATATACTCCTAGGAACTTTGCATAAGGGGCCTCTTCAATTTCCTTATTGCTAATGTGCAATTTTGGAACCTCTTTATTTATTAATTCTCTTGATTTTGAAAATAACATATAGTTTGTTTTATCCACATTTAGTGATAATTTATTTACTGAAAACCAGTTAGTAATTTCTTCCATTTCCTTATTTACATTTTTATATAATGTAACTATGTCTTCGTCAGAGCAAAAGGCATTGGTGTCATCAGCAAATAGTATTAGTGACATGTGTTTGCATATGTTAGGCAGATCGTTCATATACAAGAGGAACAGCAGAGGGCCAAGGATGGACCACTGAGGAACACCACAAATTAGTCTCCTGTTTTCAGAGCAAGTTGCGTTGAATTGCACACATTGCGTTCTGTCACTTAGATAGCTTTCAAACCTTTGCACTTCCTCGGATTCCATAATAGGCAAGTTTTTGTAGTAGGATTTTATGATTAATAGTGTCGAAAGCTTTTGAAAAGTCCAAAAATGCCTATTATGTGCTTTTTCTTTTCAATTGAGTCTATTATTTTTTCTGTCACTTCAATTAGTGCTAGCATTGTTGAATGTTTCTCATGGAATCCGTTTTGTGATGTATAGAGGATTGATTTTTATCTAAGTAGCTGATAAGCCGATTTTACATAAGTCGTTCCATTAATTTGGAGAAAGGTGGAAGTATTGAGACAGGTCTATAGTTTGTGAAGTTAGATGAATTCTTTGCCTTGCATATAGGTGTTACTCGTGCTGCTTTTAATTTTGATGGAAATATACCTTGAGTGAAAGATAAGTTACAGATGCGGTTAAGGGGTATTAGTATCGCTAGCGTGCAGTGTTTGAAAATACTCCACTTGAAACCTTCCAAGCCAGCACATTTTGCAGGGTGAAAGCTATCTAAGTTTGTTAAGAATGCTAAAAATTTCTTCATTTGTGACAGAGTTAGCGAAAAAAGAGGATTGATAGTCGCCTGTGAGATAATCACTATATTTATTAGAGGATGTTGATTTGATTTTATCTGAAAGTGTTGGACCTATATTAACAAAATAGTCATTGAATCCTGTTGCAATTTCTAAATAATCGGTTATTAGCTTGTTATTATAAAGAAATTGTGTTTGTTGAGCTTTGCAGTTATTTTTATTTAAAAGTGATTTAATTATTTTCCATGTTTCATTTATGTCATTCTTGCATAGTTCAAATTTGTTATGGTAGTAAGCCTTTTTTGCTGTTTTGATTTTTTGGTCTAACTTGTTTCTGTATTTCTTGAATTTCAGTTGATGATGCTTTGTTTGACATTTGATAAACGTCAAATAAAGTTATTTTTATGACAAGCAGCTATCAGTCCAGTTGTTATCCATGGTTTAGTTGGGTTGTATTTAAATTTCTTCTTTCCTTTCATGGGAAAGCTGTTTTCGAAGATGTGCATGCAAGTTTCGTGGAACTTGATGTAGGCATTTTCGCAGCACTGTATGTCTGTGACTGCATGCCGATCTACCTCAGACATGTGTTTTTAAATTGTTCAATATTGACCTGATTTATTTCTCTGCATTTAATTTTTTCATATTAGAATGGCTTTGTGCAGGTTAGCTGTCTTTCGAGAAGAAAAATTGGTAGGTGGTCTGATGTGTCAGTAACGGGAATTCCTACCTCTGATTTATTACTGAAATTAATGTTATTGCTGAATATATTATCAATAATTGTGGCCGAAACATCACCTATTCTAGTCGCTTTTGTAATGGTTGAGTAGAATGAATGAGCATTTAGTAAGTTTATAAAGTTGTGTGTATGAAAGCAAGTTTGTCTCATCAGGTCAATATTGTAGTCACCCATGAGGTAGACAGTTTTGTTTTCCTTTTGAATAGTTTCCAAAGTTTTTCCTAATAGTTCAATAAGACGTTCCTTATCACCTTTAGGTGATTTATAAATTGTGCCTAGGTGATTTATAAATTGTGCCTACAATTTAGTTTTTTCCTTTCGGTGTTTGAATTTCGATATACATTGTTTGAATATGTTCTTCAATATTAGAAAGGTCATCTCGCCCAATGAATTGGATATTTTCTTTAACATACATGCCTACACCACATCAACTACCCGTGGTGTTGTGCTTTTCAACAAATGTGTAGTTCTTTATATTAATAAGGTTAGTAGGTGAATTTGCGTGTATTAATGCCTCTGTAATTCCAATAATTCCAAATTCATGTGCACTCATATCTAGGAGACGATGTAACTTGTCGATGTTCCCCATGAGAGATTGCATGTTGATAAATAGAAGTGAGAAGGCTATGTGTTCTTTGTTTCCTATTAGGTTGTCATTGAATGTTTTTGGGAGGATGTATTCACAGGTTGGTGCAGATATATTTAGATCATTTCTAGTGTCAGCATGGTTAAATTGGGATAGGATTAATTTGAATGGGTTTAATTTTTTCTCGTCAGTAGCCTCAGTGGTAGTAGGGTTATAGTATGGATTTAGAACTGCCAGTGTGAAGTCTGTATTGCCATTGTAATGATTGTAAGGGGAAAGGGACTTGTTGCAGTTGGTACACCACCAGCAGGTGTCGTCAGCTTCGAGGTTGCGATAGTCAGATGTTGTTAGTTTGGAGCAACCTGGATGAATCCATGTGCTACAGAAGTCACATAGTAGTGCTCTCTGCTTATTCTTAACAGGTTTCCTACAGGATGAGCAAGGGAATTTAGCGGGCATGGGCCAGGTTAGTGGGAATATGGACAGGTAGGAAATAAGGCAAGGGAACTACTGAAGAGAGGGAGATTATTGGGGTCATTTGGAGGACTGAATAGATTTCTTTATTTGGCTGTAATATTGGGTATTATTGTGATTTAATTATATATAACCCCATCTGACCAGTGGATACACTAGATGAGAGGGGTCAAGTGTCAAATAGCAATAAATAAGAATTGTGGGTGAGTTATTAAAAGTAGTGGTGGCATCAATAGGTCAGGCATAAACTAGCAATTGGAATGCAGTCATGTAGAATATTGTTAAGTTTTTAGGAAGACACAGATAAAAGAAAAACATTGATACTAGCTTGATTTAGAACTGCTGTCATGGTTGGGGTTCTGTTAATTCAGGTTTCATAGTATACCAGCAGATTACACCATGCATACAGATCGATTCTAACACAGAAACAAACTCCAAAGTAGAAGTTTAGCTAGTAATAGACATGACATGACCATAGACAGATTTCAGTGCTGAAATAGTATGTTAATTTCAAAGCAACCATACCAATAACATGTTGAATATTTTGAAACTTACCCGGCTGGAAGCCGTTGCTGCAACAGCTTCCATTCAAATCAGTTTCAAAAATACCCAACAGATTATTTCTTAAGTTATTAAGAATCTGTCATATCTGCGACTTGATTTAAAAGGGGTAATTATCCTTGAACAGGCTATAATTACTGCATTCTAAAAGGTAGATCAATGATATAAAATGATTTTAAGTGTAGCTCGCCGGGCAGTGTCGGGCCGTTCTGATGTATCATGTCGACTCGCCCCCCATGCAAGTGCACGACGAGTGATCCGGCCTCGGGGTGACAGACCTTGAACGAGACTGCCCTGCGGGAAACAAAAACCGGCTCCTAAGGCCGGTGGAACTTAGTCGTTCCAGTGGGGCCATGCGACCATCGTCGTGAACATTAAACACAATGGTCTCATCCCAAGAATTTGTGTCACCAGTATGCCTGTCCATAGTAATTTCGTGATCTATGGACTTACAAGATTTGATTTGGTGACCTAAAAAAATAAGTCTATACAATGCGTTTACCTAAACAATTAAAAATATGCTAGATAAAACTACAGTAAGAGCATACGAAAATACGAGACATAGAGGCAGGTAGATGAACTTTTAAACATGGGGCTCCTGGAGGTACCACACAGACTCGTAGGTCCGCAGAGGTATCCCCGCAAGGGAGGCTCCCCTACACGAGACATAGCTATTTAACTTAATATAAGTTATTATACCTCTAAGCTGAAAGGAAGAAAGCTATCTCAGACGAAAAAGTGATGTGCCTCACGCGGGCACTACTCCTAGTGCTAGTTTGGGTGAGGAGTATTATCCTGGCGTGGACTGTCGTCGCTGAATCCTTGCAAGAGGCAAGTGCCTCACGCAGGCCTCCATCTCGGGAAGGTGTCGCCACGGCTTAAAGCGGGAGAAGAATAGTAGGCAAAAATGGGCCCACTCTAATATTTCAAACAAAAATGCTGTAGAAAGAAAAGACCATACCTAGTGCTAGTGAGATTATGACTATAGGGGTGCATACTGTGTTACATGAAGACGGAACGGAAGATTCGCGATGGATTCCTTCGTCACCATCTTATGTGATTCCTAATATGTTGAGTTAGTAGTTGCCGCTTTATTTCTGCGGGCCTTCTGCTTTGCTTAACTCCTTTTAGTTGTTTTCAAAACAAGAATTAGTTTAGGCCGCAACTGGCCGATATCTAACTGGCTATTACACACAGCTGTCACGGAGAACAGATGCCCTAGGACATCAATACTGTAGACAGCGCTCATACATGTTACTTAGTAGGAGCTCCGAACTGGGTAAGAATCCGGACATTCCGCTTCGTAACCACATAAAACATTACAAGACATGGTTTACATTTCACGAAAGCATTATTAGGCCATCTCTCTTATCGTTATGGTGGGGGTAAGAGAGACGAATACACACCGTGAATGTCATTCCCGCAAGGGCATGGCAGATCTAAATATCATGCCCAGACATTTTAACAGAATTCGGTGGGAATACGTATCTCGCCCGTCACCGGGTCCTATGGAACTAACCGTTTAACCTGTCGTTAGGTATATATATACAAGTTGCCAGTTTTGCACTGCGGTGCGGGAGGATTGTCAGTAAATAAAATAATAATTAATACATGTGTTTTCGCAGTGCTTTCCTACATTGGCTTAAAGTACTATCTACTAAGTGTCCGAAGATACACGGGAGTGTATGTGATACCGCACCCTAGCCATCACCGCTCGGAAACCCCAATAGTTTCCCAGAGTCAGATCAGCCCATGGTGTGGATAGGGACATCCAAACAATTGAGAAGCCACAAGGCTGAGTGGAGCATGAAGAGAGACAAAATCTTAGAGTTATGAGTCTTACCGGAGTGCGGGGCTAGATTATCGCACTACCGGAAAAGAAGAGTATATTACACAGTATGTAATGAAGAAAGTGTCTCTAATCCTTTTGAACCTATCCTATCGAGCTGTGTATAGAACAGGTTAGTCGGTAGCATGCCGGGCTAAACAAAGTTATAGCATGGACAGTGACCTCAGTGAAAAATTGTTGGTGGCGGGAGAAAGTGCTGCATATATAAATGTTGCTGTATAGTGTTTCCTACGTGCACTGCGGTCTTATATTTTCTATAACTAAGCAAAACAAGTGAACGGATGCCCACTGGCCATATACATACATAATCTAACCAGAACAAACAATACGGTGTCAAACGATTAAGATATATATATATATATATATATATTAATACAGGTTAATGGACCTACTATAGTGCGGTTAGCAACACATTAAAGAAAATGATAATAACTATTAACAAATACAGAAATTTTAACTATCGGTCCTAAGACTGTTACTGTTCCTTTTAGTCATTGGGACCGTTTTTACGGATACGATATAATTAACAAAACCTATATAGAGAAATAATTAAACTGTGAAGTATAGTTACTTGAATATTTGGTAGTCATTCCCAGGTTAGGCTACCGTGTTACTGAAATTGACACGTCAATCCATAGTCGACGTGAGATGATGCGCTCTCCGGAAGCTGGAAAGTTCCCACAGGCTGGTTCCCGCAAGCTGTTGTCCGCAAACAAGACTTCGGCAAGAACACTCATGGCGGGAGTATATCACTCAGTGCTGTAGGCCTAATAGAATGTCTACCGAGCAGTCAGCAAAAGATACGATAGTACTATGTGGTGAATAAAGTTCCCGTACGCCGATGGCATGGATGGAAAGTGTAAACAACCCGATCACTAGCGGGGGTTGTTAGAGGCAAATGAAGATACAAAACAAGGCTTCACGGTGCTGGGTATGTCAACCAGCTCTGAAGACGCACCAGGCAGAGTTTACTTGCTACGGTCGAAAGTCAAAAGAACCTACATGATTGGTGCGGCAGACGTTTGAAATACCACTTTTAGGCATGGCCGGCAGATCCGGTGAGTCATCCATCAAAGAACATCCTGCCTCTACATCTGTAGACTCACATATTCAGGCCGCAAAGGCCTCACCGCAAGTTTGTGTTCCGAATGTGGATGTAGTATTCGTGAACAATTGTCAAAAGTTCCAAATTACTCCCGCAGATGGGGAGTTACACAATTGTTTTAATGCAGTGGGTTGGAGAACTGCACGCTACGGGATAAAAACCCGACACATAGCGAAAGAAGACGTGTATCGTGCTTGGTAGTAGTTGGTACAGCTCCAACCTGTTCGGCCCCTGGCCGAGAATGCTCTCAATCACTGGATCGCTTCTCCTTTTATACTCTCTGTGACGTCACAGGCGCATGCTACATCCAATCATCGTTCGAGCAACCGCCAATCAGTGCGTCGCTAATAATAGCATAGTCGAACGTTCTAGAACATTCTAGAAGCTTTACGTCCACGTGGTTATGATGTCACGGCAATATTTTGAAGATAATCAAGAAGAGTTTTCCCTGGATAACTCAGCCATTTCTCAACCGATTTTGAAATGGTTTACAGATTCGGAAAGCCCGTCGAATTCTTGATTAATGCCAGATTTAACGGGACCAGGCAATCAATAAGGATTACAGTGTAACAGCTCGGTACACTAAAAGCGCCATCCTATCTAGGTCACAACTACGCGCTCCATAGAAACAGCGTCCTGGCGCGCGCATGCGCATAATGCGTTTTAACGAACTTAGTCGTTTTTCGACACGCTCTCTCTCCCATAGGCCTATATACGCTTATAGCTCTACCCAGAGGGGTGTGTTCAGGAAACGAATCCTAGATGGGCGGCGCGTACCCAGCTTAGCTGGTACGGCCAGTACCCGACCAGTCGATCCGAACTACACCAAGCTAAGTGACTGGTTGGCAAGAATAATAACGAAAATATACTTTCCAGTCAGATACTTCTTAATCTGCTCAACTGTATACATGTTATACTTTACATTATACACACATGGATTCTTAGTGTTAGGATAGTAAGAAAGATAAAGTTGATGGTTTTAATACCTTGCCACAGATTTTTTTTGATGTGTTATTCTACATTGTCATGACAAAGACTTAACATTTGAATATATTTATATGGACTTTAGACCAATATGGAGGTTATTTTCATGACAAGTCGTAGAAAATTAGAACTCACCCAAGAGCTGCACTGTACTTGCCATGGTGACTAGATACTGGCAAGGTTAAGGACAGAGACATGGGTTTTGCCAGTACCAAAAATAAGATTTTCTGGGTGATTGTGTTGAAATTGAGATATTTGTCTGTGAAAAGGAGGTGGAGGTGGATAAGGACATGTACGTTAGTAATTATTTATAATCTTATGCTTGACTGTCTTCTTAAACGAATTGTGTGCAATAATTTGTGTGCGTAAGTTCATGGCTGTAGTGTTCCAAAGTTTTATGGCTTGTATAGAGGGATTAAATTTGGACAATTCCATTCTGTTGTATGGTATATGTAGATTGCGACATGTTCTAGTGTTATATGACTGAATTTCTGTAACTATGTTAAGAGTTCTGCTAGCGAGGTTGTTAAATTATCATGTAAAAAATCCCGTAAACTTGTATATAGCTGCAGTTTTCCAATGTCTTCGAGTTTTAGTAATTTTTTTGCTTTGTATATATCTTGTCCCCCGTTCTGTTTGGGAGAAGAGTTTAATAGTTTTCTTTTGATGTGATCTTAGTCTTGCTAATTTATTTCTGTGTGTATTAGTTCAAACAGTGTTGCAGTACATGATTTGTGGGAGTGCTAGAGTGTAGTATAGTGTGTTAGTATGGTTGGTGGTAAGTAATGTTTAAGCCTTCGAATGATGTCAAAATTCCTTTCCACCTGATATGTCACTCCTCTTATGTGCTTCTGCCAAGTCAAATCTTTATCCAAGTAAACAACTACAAGTTTAACAAATTTAACCGCTTTTATTTATTTCTTGTTAATGTAGAGTTTCTGGTAAATTAGATGTCCTAGTTTTTGTCTCATAGATTTTGTAAAGAGCATCTAGTTAGTTTTAGAAACATTTAATGATAATTTCTTAACTTTGAACCAATTTATTACTTTTACCATTTCTTCCTTTACATTTTTGTACAACATTTCTATATCAGTATGATGGTAAAAAGCATTAGTATCATCTGCAAACCATATTAGTGAGATGTGGTTGCAGAAAGTATGTAATCATTCATTTAAAGTAGAAACAAGACGGGGGGGGGGGGCAAGCATTAATCATTGGGCAATAACACAAACCAGCTTCACTTTGCTTCCTATCTTTCAAATAAAGCACACTTTTTATCACCCCGGAATTGTCCTTTAAAGTAACCCTCCGCTTTTAAAGTTCTAGCACACGTTAAGGGGAGTCGATACAACACGCTCTGCCACATGAGCTGTTAAATAGAATGCTTGCAATCAAAACAGCAATATGTGAAGGAGAAGAATTATTTTTAAAACATATAATGTGCAGTGTGGTTCTGAAATAACTGATGTGGAATTCCTTTCAGGTAAATGTAAGAATTGTTACGCTGAAATCCTAATCACAAAATCCAAGAAAGAAACACTATGGTACTTCTACCCTACTCCTGTATCAAAAGGGCTATGTATTCATGTTTTCGCACAACACTTGAATAACGAAATATTGAAACATGCTTCTGCAGACTGTTACAGTTGTATTCATAGTCGTGCAAGTCAACGCGAACACAGTTGCTTAGTGATAAATTATAATTTCTCACCTATAGATCCTACTGAAATGTATCATGAATGGGCATTTGATACAGTGAGCGTGGATGACTTTACAATAGGCTTATACTTAGCCAAGGAACGCTTCCATTGATGTAATGAACTTTATTATAGATGTAAAAATGAAAAGCGTAAGTCTGTGATTTCGGAAGTTTACATGATCTGTAAGGGTGTTTGTTTTACCATGCGATATAAACTTATGCTTAGGTAAAAAGTAAGTTATTATTATTATTATTATTATTATTATTATTATTATTATTATTATTAACAATAAAATGTTGTAATTAATGAAAATATAATTGTTTAAATTGTGTACTTTTAGAGGCTTAATTTGTGTACCTCGATTTTATAAAACAAAATAAATCTTAACATATAATGATTTCAAAGATTCTACCCAGTGAAATTTTTATAGTGTATGTATGTATGTATGTATTTTTATTTTTTTGACGCACTGGCAACGTGCGGCTTCAATTTCCATGTGCTAACTTAGCCGACAGTGATGCACCCGTTAGTTTAATTTGTTGATCACCATCTCCCGGTCGGGGGATCGAACCGCCATTCTGCAACTCCGCATAGCATCAGCAACCAAGCATCTTTCCACTGGACCACCGCACCAAGACTAAAAGTCAAGGATTGGCCGACCAGCTTTCACATGTCTGATATACTGACACACTGACGATTCATATGGGACTATCTGTGGATGCATCTGTCACAATCAATCCTAGGCTTTTACGCCTATTGTACTCTGACTCCAGCACGGCTCTGGCAGTGTATGTATTTTTATTTTATTGACGCACTGGCAACGTGCGGCTTCAATTTCCATGTGCTAACTTAGCCGACAGTGATGCACCCGTTAGTTTAATTTGTTGATCACCATCTCCCGGTCGGGGGATCGAACCGCCATTCTGCAACTCCGCATAGCATCAGCAACCAGTGAAATTTTTATAGTGAATGTATGTATGTATGTATGTATGTATTTTTATTTTATTGACGCACTGGCAACGTGCGGCTTCAATTTCCATGTGCTAACTTAGCCGACAGTGATGCACCCGTTAGTTTAATTTGTTGATCACCATCTCCCGATCGGGGGATCGAACCGCCATACTGCAACTCCGCATAGCATCAGCAACCAGACATCTTTCCGCTGGACCACCGCACCAAGACTAAAAAGTCAAGGATTGGCCGACCAGTTTTCACATGTCTGATATACTGACACACTGACGATTCATATGGGACTATCTGTGGATGCACCCGCCACAATTCAATCCTAGGCTTTTACGCCTATTATACTCTGACTCCAGCATGGCTCTGGCAGTATGTTTTTTAAATTTTTTATTGACGCACTGGCAACGTGCGGCTTCAATTTCCATGTGCTAACTTAGCCGACAGTGATGCACCCATTAGTTTAATTTGTTGATCACCATCTCCCGATCGGGGGATCGAACCGTCATTCTGCAACTCCGCATAGCATCAGCAACCGGGCATCTTTCCACTGGACCACCGCACCAAGACAAAAGTCAAGGATTGGCCGACCAGCTTTCACATGTCTGATATACTGACACACTGACGATTCGTATGGGACTATCTGTGGATGCATCTGTCACAATCAATCCTAGGCTTTTACGCCTATTGTACTCTGACTCCAGCACGGCTCTGGCAGTATATGTATTTTTATTTTATTGACGCACTGGAAACGTGCGGCTTCAATTTCCATGTGCTAACTTAGCCGACAGTGATGCACCCGTTAGTTTAATTTGTTGATCACCATCTCCCGGTCGGGGGATCGAACCGCCATTCTGCAACTCCGCATAGCATCAGCAACCAGTGAAATTTTTATAGTGAATGTATGTATTTTTATTTTATTGACGCACTGGCAACGTGCGGCTTCAATTTCCATGTGCTAACTTAGCCGACAGTGCTGCACCCGTTAGTTTAATTTGTTGATCACCATCTCCCGGTCGGGGGATCGAACCGTCATCCTGCAACTCCGCATAGCATCAGCAACCAGGCATCTTTCCACTGGACCACCGCACCAAGACTAGAAAGTCAAGGATTGGCCGACCAGTTTTCACATGTCTGATATACTGACACACTGACGATTCATATGGGACTATCTGTGGATGCATCTGTCACAATCAATCCTAGGCTTTTACGCCTATTGTACTCTGACTCCAGCACGGCTCTGGCAGTATATGTATTTTTATTTTATTGACGCACTGGCAACGTGCGGCTTCAATTTCCATGTGCTAACTTAGCCGACAGTGCTGCACCCGTTAGTTTAATTTGTTGATCACCATCTCCCGGTCGGGGGATCGAACCGTCATCCTGCAACTCCGCATAGCATCAGCAACCAGGCATCTTTCCACTGGACCACCGCACCAAGACTAGAAAGTCAAGGATTGGCCGACCAGTTTTCACATGTCTGATATACTGACACACTGACGATTCATATGGGACTATCTGTGGATGCATCTGTCACAATCAATCCTAGGCTTTTACGCCTATTGTACTCTGACTCCAGCACGGCTCTGGCAGTATATGTATTTTTATTTTATTGACGCACTGGCAACGTGCGGCTTCAATTTCCATGTGCTAACTTAGCCGACAGTGCTGCACCCGTTAGTTTAATTTGTTGATCACCATCTCCCGGTCGGGGGATCGAACCGTCATCCTGCAACTCCGCATAGCATCAGCAACCAGGCATCTTTCCACTGGACCACCGCACCAAGACTAGAAAGTCAAGGATTGGCCGACCAGTTTTCACATGTCTGATATACTGACACACTGACGATTCATATGGGACTATCTGTGGATGCATCTGTCACAATCAATCCTAGGCTTTTACGCCTATTGTACTCTGACTCCAGCACGGCTCTGGCAGTATATGTATTTTTATTTTATTGACGCACTGGCAACGTGCGGCTTCAATTTCCATGTGCTAACTTAGCCGACAGTGCTGCACCCGTTAGTTTAATTTGTTGATCACCATCTCCCGGTCGGGGGATCGAACCGTCATCCTGCAACTCCGCATAGCATCAGCAACCAGGCATCTTTCCACTGGACCACCGCACCAAGACTAGAAAGTCAAGGATTGGCCGACCAGTTTTCACATGTCTGATATACTGACACACTGACGATTCATATGGGACTATCTGTGGATGCATCTGTCACAATCAATCCTAGGCTTTTACGCCTATTGTACTCTGACTCCAGCACGGCTCTGGCAGTATATGTATTTTTATTTTATTGACGCACTGGCAACGTGCGGCTTCAGTTTCCATGTGCTAACTTAGCCGACAGTGCTGCACCCGTTAGTTTAATTTGTTGATCACCATCTCCCGGTCGGGGGATCGAACCGTCATCCTGCAACTCCGCATAGCATCAGCAACCAGGCATCTTTCCACTGGACCACCGCACCAAGACTAGAAAGTCAAGGATTGGCCGACCAGTTTTCACATGTCTGATATACTGACACACTGACGATTCATATGGGACTATCTGTGGATGCATCTGTCACAATCAATCCTAGGCTTTTACGCCTATTGTACTCTGACTCCAGCACGGCTCTGGCAGTATATGTATTTTTATTTTATTGACGCACTGGCAACGTGCGGCTTCAATTTCCATGTGCTAACTTAGCCGACAGTGCTGCACCCGTTAGTTTAATTTGTTGATCACCATCTCCCGGTCGGGGGATCGAACCGTCATCCTGCAACTCCGCATAGCATCAGCAACCAGGCATCTTTCCACTGGACCACCGCACCAAGACTAGAAAGTCAAGGATTGGCCGACCAGTTTTCACATGTCTGATATACTGACACACTGACGATTCATATGGGACTATCTGTGGATGCATCTGTCACAATCAATCCTAGGCTTTTACGCCTATTGTACTCTGACTCCAGCACGGCTCTGGCAGTATATGTATTTTTATTTTATTGACGCACTGGCAACGTGCGGCTTCAATTTCCATGTGCTAACTTAGCCGACAGTGCTGCACCCGTTAGTTTAATTTGTTGATCACCATCTCCCGGTCGGGGGATCGAACCGTCATCCTGCAACTCCGCATAGCATCAGCAACCAGGCATCTTTCCACTGGACCACCGCCCCAAGACTAGAAAGTCAAGGATTGGCCGACCAGTTTTCACATGTCTGATATACTGACACACTGACGATTCATATGGGACTATCTGTGGATGCATCTGTCACAATCAATCCTAGGCTTTTACGCCTATTGTACTCTGACTCCAGCACGGCTCTGGCAGTATATGTATTTTTATTTTATTGACGCACTGGCAACGTGCGGCTTCAATTTCCATGTGCTAACTTAGCCGACAGTGCTGCACCCGTTAGTTTAATTTGTTGATCACCATCTCCCGGTCGGGGGATCGAACCGTCATCCTGCAACTCCGCATAGCATCAGCAACCAGGCATCTTTCCACTGGACCACCGCACCAAGACTAGAAAGTCAAGTATTGGCCGACCAGTTTTCACATGTCTGATATACTGACACACTGACGATTCATATGGGACTATCTGTGGATGCATCTGTCACAATCAATCCTAGGCTTTTACGCCTATTGTACTCTGACTCCAGCACGGCTCTGGCAGTATATGTATTTTTATTTTATTGACGCACTGGCAACGTGCGGCTTCAATTTCCATGTGCTAACTTAGCCGACAGTGCTGCACCCGTTAGTTTAATTTGTTGATCACCATCTCCCGGTCGGGGGATCGAACCGTCATCCTGCAACTCCGCATAGCTTCAGCAACCAGGCATCTTTCCACTGGACCACCGCACCAAGACTAGAAAGTCAAGGATTGGCCGACCAGTTTTCACATGTCTGATATACTGACACACTGACGATTCATATGGGACTATCTGTGGATGCATCTGTCACAATCAATCCTAGGCTTTTACGCCTATTGTACTCTGACTCCAGCACAGCTCTGGCAGTATATGTATTTTTATTTTATTGACGCACTGGCAACGTGCGGCTTCAATTTCCATGTGCTAACTTAGCCGACAGTGCTGCACCCGTTAGTTTAATTTGTTGATCACCATCTCCCGATCGGGGGATCGAACCGCCATTCTGCAACTCCGCATAGCATCAGCAACCAGTGAAATTTTTATAGTGAATGTATGTATGTATGTATGTATGTATTTTTATTTTATTGACGCACTGGCAACGTGCGGCTTCAATTTCCATGTGCTAACTTAGCCGACAGTGATGCACCCGTTAGTTTAATTTGTTGATCACCATCTCCCGATCGGGGGATCGAACCGCCATACTGCAACTCCGCATAGCATCAGCAACCAGACATCTTTCCGCTGGACCACCGCACCAAGACTAAAAAGTCAAGGATTGGCCGACCAGTTTTCACATGTCTGATATACTGACACACTGACGATTCATATGGGACTATCTGTGGATGCACCCGCCACAATTCAATCCTAGGCTTTTACGCCTATCATACTCTGACTCCAGCATGGCTCTGGCAGTATGTTTTTAAAATTTTTTATTGACGCACTGGCAACGTGCGGCTTCAATTTCCATGTGCTAACTTAGCCGACAGTGATGCACCCATTAGTTTAATTTGTTGATCACCATCTCCCGATCGGGGGATCGAACCGTCATTCTGCAACTCCGCATAGCATCAGCAACCGGGCATCTTTCCACTGGACCACCGCACCAAGACAAAAGTCAAGGATTGGCCGACCAGCTTTCACATGTCTGATATACTGACACACTGACGATTCATATGGGACTATCTGTGGATGCATCTGTCACAATCAATCCTAGGCTTTTACGCCTATTGTACTCTGACTCCAGCACGGCTCTGGCAGTATATGTATTTTTATTTTATTGACGCACTGGCAACGTGCGGCTTCAATTTCCATGTGCTAACTTAGCCGACAGTGATGCACCCGTTAGTTTAATTTGTTGATCACCATCTCCCGGTCGGGGGATCGAACCGCCATTCTGCAACTCCGCATAGCATCAGCAACCAGTGAAATTTTTATAGTGAATGTATGTATTTTTATTTTATTGACGCACTGGCAACGTGCGGCTTCAATTTCCATGTGCTAACTTAGCCGACAGTGCTGCACCCGTTAGTTTAATTTGTTGATCACCATGTATGTATGTATGTATGTATGTATATGATTATTGTATTCTGCGGCTGTAATAGTAGAAACAACCTAAAGCTGCAATCAGTCCTTCTTCTCTTTTCCCAACTGTCTTGTCCTCAACCAAAATCTTCATCAGGTCCATTCTTGATTTGACTGTACCGGGTCCTACTTTCTTGAGGTCACCTGTAGCATGCTTAACAGATTTATGCAATGATGTCCTCTCCTGGCTTTGTATTTGCTGACTCCCAGAAGGGCGAATTCCAAGGCTCTATGACGTTGTGTCCCCTGGCATCCTTAGCACATGGCCAAACATGGACCGTCATAGCTGGGCGACTTTTATGGACAGTGGCGATGTGTTACACATCTAGTACAGTACATCATTGGAAATTATGCTGTCTGGCCATCAGTGTTCCATGATGTTGTGTAGGTGTTTGCAGTGGCAGGCATCACGTTTTGTTGAGCTATATTCACCATAACGAAGCGTGCAGCAATGTCAGTGGCACTACAAAGCAGTGAGCCCAGGATTTTACTTCTCTACTTTCATGCTTTGTAGATAAGTATATGTTAGTGAACTGTGTTTTGGATTCATTCATAAAGAGAATCTCAATTTTTAGTTTGCAGCTATTGGGAAAAGTTCATCAAAGGGGTTCCTTTCCTCATCTATGAAGTCTATGTCGTTGGCATATTTCATCTCTAGCAGCATAGCCAGTATGGGCACTAGGGTTTGGTATTGTGGAATTTTTCTGCACGGATTTCAATGCAGCAGCAAGGTAACAGGTGAAAAACACAGGAGATGGATCCTCTCCCTGTGGGGAGCTGATTGATGTCCCAAACTCTGTAGAAGTCACTGCCTTGACGCGTACTATCACCTTGGTGTGTGCAAGTAGTAGTCTCATTATTTGTAGATCATCTTCTAGGATCTTTGAGCGCTTGATTGTGTCGAAGGCTCGTGATAAGTCGATGGCCATATATAGTGTGTACCTTGAAAAAGAAAAAGAATGGATGGGCTTGATCACTTCTACATAACTCTACCTAGCAATAATTTCGTTATCTACTTTTCTGAAAACATGATTGTTGAATATAATTCAAAATTAAATAAACCTCTGGTCTTTGAGAATGAAAATTGGGAAGTCGGATTGAGTAGTGTAATTTATCCCCAGAAGCTGGTGACATTTAGCGAAGGAGTTAGTTTAAAGGTGACAAAGCTTAATGACGAGTCAGGAATCAATACAACAGCCAGACTTGAGCATGGTTTTTATACAATTAAGGATGTGGTTGATAGCCTACAGGAAGCGATAAATTGTATGCTTGTATTTAAATGGAAAGTACGTGTAAAGTAATTTGCACAAAAGGCCCACCTGGTGACACGTTTTATTGCCAATAAAATATTAGAGTCGATTTTGCTGAAACCATATCTAACGTTCTAGTATTGAGTTGGCCTAAGTATAAATATCAATATGGACCTAGTCCATGAAATGGTGTTCTCTTTTTCCCAAATGGTAGCAGCGAACTTTCAACACTTTATTTATTCTAATGATGTAGCCCACTCAGGATTAGGTCAGACAAGAGCGCCTCTAATGTACACTATACCTTTAATTGGTTGTGGTAATGGTATCAGTGAGTGGTCCTTTGCGGACATTCAGTACACACATGTTGCAATATCTTAAGTTGATATGATATAGATTTTATTAACCATTAAGCTTGGGTGTAAATATACTATTTGAAGACGGGGCTGTGCCGAGCATAGGCTATTTACATTTTAGAAGATATTGACAGAATCATTCATGGCTACGAAATAAATCACAGTGCTATCAACACGTGAGGCGATGCTTAGCTATGGCCAATCCAAAAGATGGAATGAGAAATATAAAACACGACTCAGCAATGATTAATGACATTTGTGAATGCGGTCTGAGTCTCATTCACTGGAAATTGCAAGATCTCCAAGGAATAACACAAAAAACTTTTAAACATTATGTACCGTACTTACTATTGTACATGAACTAGTGAAAAACATACGAGAGGAAACGAAAGTAAATTTGTTAACTCCAAATGCGTATTTACAGGAAGCCGTAAGCCTTGATAGTGAAATGCAAAACATTGTTGGTCGAAGTGATATTCACCCCTCAAAGAAAGTAATTCTTTATTCAGAAGTATTACAGAAATTTTGAATGTATTATGAACAGTCTGGATATTCTACGAGCAGGAGGTCATATAGACCCAACTTTTCAAGGTGTTAATGAAAATTTGTTTCAGGTACAGAGTTATGGTTGGGGGCTCACCTAAACAATCCGAGATTAATCAGTTGGAAGGAATCAGGTTTGAATACAAGGCCCCAGTTTTCCCCAAAAAACAATATTGTTGATATATTTTCGAATGTTGTGTCAGTCCTGGAGTATTTGCTGGGAAACAAGTTATGTTAAAAACGCTCTGAAGCAACTGCTTTTTTCAAGTTCCTGGATTCGATAAATGTCCCAAGACAAGTCGTTGGAAATGTTCAGCATGGAACGCGATTCAGAACACTAGTGATAGTGACAAATCTCAAGAAATAGTACGCCAAAGGACTCGCCCTGACTTGACTCCCATAATAAGACCCCGAATGCAAAACAAAATCTCCCGTGCAAGCGCAATTTAAATCTGTGTCACGTAAATAATCTAGAGCTCGTGAATGTAAACCTACTAGCTGGTTACGGTTCTAATAATGGCTGAAGTTGCAAGAAAACTTCTTGAGTACTGTTATAACCTAGTCTAGTCCGAGTCTGCTCTGACTCAACCCGCCCCTGTGACAGATATTTGGACAGAATGACGGGCCGGGGAGACCCCCCCCCCCCCCGGCCCGCCAGTCTGTCCAAATATCTGTCACAGGGGCGGGTTGAGTCAGAGCAGACTCGGACTAAACCTAGACATGGAGCAAAATTTGGAGGAATTGAAAAGCTGTATATATCTTTCAATGGTGAAGTAGCACAAGAGATTAAAGATCGTCTCTCAGGTGAACGAGCTTATACTTTGCATACACCATGCAGAATAAATTTAAGTGTGAAAGAAATAAAGTAACAGCTATAGATGAACTATGCCAATTGGACTTTAGTAATATGGTTGCTTTAGCGAGTGAGAATGATAAGGTGAAATATCTGCTTTTTGAAATTCCATTTTGACTATCACGATCAATAAGGGCAGCATTTATTGAATGCATGTCATAATCTAGGACGCATGTCATAATTTATTGGGCACATGTCATAATTTAATGAGCGGTGTCCTGACAGATCAATGTTAGACCTATGATTACGTCACAATCACATGACGTCACAATCGGGAGTTAGTGATATTTTATTACACCAAATTGAATTTACTCGTCACGTCATAATCCCACTATTGAAAATAAAGTTTAATTTTAAAATATAATGCTTGAATCGAATTTAATTTAAAGACAGAAATGCAACGTCCACGTGTGCGTGTGTCGTCAGCGAGTGTATGCATGCGTGAGCTTGAAATTGTATATAAGTGAGAAAATGTGTAATAATAAGTTTGGTACTACATGGGTTCACACCTAATATTTCATGCTTAATATACAATATACAGACATCACAATTGGGCAGTTCATCAAAGGCAGAGCCTACGAGTCGATAGACCCCCCCCCCCCCCCCCCCCTACACACATAACAAAACTTCGACTTCCGCATGCCAATTCATTACGATAACATTCGTAATCCGCATCTCATCTCTGTGTAACCACCTGTTATTACGCAAATTCGGTGCAATAATAAATACCACATCTCATGTAATTACCACCTAAAGCGTAGCCGTTTCGAGGTAACAATAATAAGGGAAATTACTCCTGATAGGTTTAGTGACAATCGAAACAAGCTTTCTAGAGTCATCTCCCTTATTATTGTTACATCAGACACGTGTGGCTAATACTAGCGAACGCTGTGAGCGATGGCCGCGCGAAGCCATCAGTGTCGGTGTATGTGGAAATCCAGCCTCGATGGGCTCACCCCTATTCCGTAGGGTACGAACGGTTCTTCAAAATGTCTATATAACACAATACACGAATACACAAAAATTTGCTCTGCCTGAGTAGGATTAAGTTAATTGACGTCATTGCAGAGTTTTTCATTCACACATTAATAAAGAGTTCTGATAGTAACATTTATAACTTGTAGAAAAAGAGGTAAATTAAAATTTTAGATTGTGTCTGATAAACTTTGATTAGTGCTCATTGAGGTATTTATACAGACACAATTGCCTCAATCAATTGTGTACGTTTGAGGTACAAGGCATAGCAGAGAAAACGTGTAGTTTTCGCAATTTTGAGAGAATTTGCTGGGGACAGCTTAAAGTTCAATCTGGATATCATCATTGTGTGATCAAGTATCAGCTGAGTTGTATTTTCGGGATCAGCTAATTACGTGTTGATGATGACTGGGTCATTTTCTAGGTACATTGTGGTGAGAATACTCTTCAAATATGGTTTTCTTGACTCCTCCAATGCTGTACATAATGTAATGAAGTGATTCCTGTCCTCAGCTGCTGAATGGCAAAGTAAACACTTGTCAGAGACAACATATTGATTGAAACGGGCACGATTTGCTTGCAAGATGTATGAGCCAGTCAGAATAGTTGCCTTTATTGCTGCTCGTCTAACATCCCTGGTTGTGTTGTCAAGTGAGTTCCAACGGTGGTGAGCGTTGTTTACAGTGCATACATTGACATTTAAGTATTTTGTTGATGTCTTCATGACAAAGTCTTCTTTCCAGACGTTGTGAACAGCACAGTTGATGTGCTTCTCTACTTGCGCCTTCCACGCTAACTTTGCAGGCATGCTGTTAATTAGTTGGTAGACACTTGGGAGCTGATACTTCTGATGCGTTTCTTGGCATTTCATAAACCAACTATTGCTCTTAATATTTTTTGCAGCAAGTTGTCTTGCTGCTATCTGAAATTCTACAGTATCGTCATTTCTGAGGATGTTTCCTAGTAATTTTAGTTTTCTGGGGTCTAGCTCTGCTTGGATGGGTCTTATTCCTAGTAGGCATAGT
Source organism: Chaetoderma sp. LZ-2023a (assembly GCA_034401795.1). Lineage (NCBI taxonomy): Eukaryota > Metazoa > Mollusca > Caudofoveata > Chaetodermatida > Chaetodermatidae > Chaetoderma > Chaetoderma sp. LZ-2023a. Next base: position 38,078 of record JAVVLW010003258.1, on the reverse strand, counting down.
GTTGCTGATGATGTTGTATTCTTTGGAAGGGACTGTAATTGTTTAAGAATTGACAGTTGGAATAGTTCCAATGCACTAATCTCAGCCTTTGTCATCTGAATGACCTCTAGACCAAACAGTAATCTTGGAAGACAGTAGATTTTCCATATATGCGCTAAAGTTAACGGGGAAAGTCCACCATTTCCATGAAGTCCAGCTCCCATCAGCGAATAGACTGTTCTTCTTGTTGCTTGAATTTGTTTTTCTACATTACCTTTCCCATTTGTTGACCGTTCTATACCTAAGTGAGTTTCACATTTAGATTCAAAGATCTGTGTGTGTCCTAGATAAATAACTGGAGCAGATTTAGTTCGCTTGTTTAGAGAAATCAATGCACTTTTTTCAGGGTTTATAGTGTAGCGCTCTTGAAGTGTATATTGATGAACTATGTTTAGGAGCTCCTGTAGGTGATCAGTGTCCTGAGCTAATAGGGCTATGTCATCCGCACATGTGAGCCACCGTTGTAATTACGTTGGCTAGCTGATGATAATTTACGTTTGCCTAACGTTGTTTTTACGTGCGAAAACTACGTGATACGCTAAAATTGGGCCAACATAATCCCAACGAGCAAAACTATATGTTGGGACAACAAATAAACACGGCCTACAGTGACACAACGTTGGGCCAACACACCATTGTTTGCAGGGTCCTTTGCGCGACACGCTTATGACATAATATATGTGACATATGATGTTGTTTCGCGTGCAATGGATCTTTCCAAGTTTATCCATCGATCATATGACGTTCCAAGTTTATCTATCGATCATATGATGTTATATGACGTCATAATCAGCCAATTGGCGTGTAGGATGACGTCACAATCATTACGTCATAAATGATTCTATTTGGCTCACCTTTTACTCTTAATACTCCGAGTCGGACTAGCTGTCCGTTGCTTTGGCATCAGTTTGTATTCCCACAAAAGCTGTCAAGCCAGATATTGTGGCCACCCGCCATCGGGCTGTCTGTCATGCTATCTCCTCCGAACCCCTTTGCTGGAATTGAGCCAAATGTTATATGAATTACCAATACGATTGCAGATTGCAAGATAACATTTATGTTGCGCTCCGCCCCAGAGCACTTGGGTCAGAAACCAATGTGTCAAATATCAAAGCATAGCAATGGACTACCATTCAATAAACATGCTGTTGAATATTTTGAAACTAATTTGACTGGACGCTGTTTGTGCCATAGGCAGCAACAGCGCCCAGCCAAATTAGTTTCAAAATACTCAATAGCTTACCTGTATAGTTTTCTGGAAATTGATAGAGAGTTCAGAGATCCATCGATAGATCCCAATTAATATTTTTAAAACACTCCTATAACGCAGCTTACTGGACTGATATTTAAAGTATCAGTACGCGTCGCGGTATCTACCCAGCATCGGCCCTGTAAGCTGTATTATCTGGGTATAAACTTGTACGTAGTAGTATAACTTTATTGTAATAAGAAGTCCACAAGGGGCCATTACACAGTCAATACAATACATGTCTATTATAATAATAAACATACAGTTATATAACAAAAACTGTCAACACTCGGTCAAACATTCAGGCATAAAAAGCCCGAAAATATGACTAGAACAATGTGAACATGCCACTTGGGTAACATTTCATCCCGCAACCCAATACCTATCAATTCCATACAATATATGCATACTGTGGTGGCTCGATATCTTACATGGGTGGGGGAGCTAGGTAGCCGTGCCAGTCTGTATAGGCAGTAAAACACGATCCCAAGGCAGTGCCCTCCAAGACCAATCCAGTTCGCCTCGACGAAATCCTTGCACACAAACATCAAACAAGTTGATGCCTGCAGCTACACATCTGTGTGCAATCTCCCGGCAAAAACAAACCAAGCTAGTCACCACCTGTGAATCTCATCCCGTTAACATCTTACACTTCCCACAAAATAGCAGATGAAATTGAGATAATACAGTTCACGAGACGATGGTTAAGCCTTGGTCTGCCACACTTAACCAGGAATATAAAGCATATATATGAGTTAATATTATGAGGTATATACATGGGGTGTCTGGAAATCACAAATTGATCAATCGATGCTGTTGGATTCTTGGACATTTTTCCTCTTCTCGAAAGCCAGATGACAAAATTTTGAAGTTTGAATTAAAATGCTACCCTCTGATGATAAGAGGTAGATACATTTTTGACGATCGTTTAAATGTCTGAAATTGGGACAATCTTTGATCACAAAGTCATATAGCATTTTCCTTTCATGATAATATAGATTACATTGAATCAGGAAATGTATTTCTTACACCTCCCCTTTATCGCACAAAGAACATGGTCTGTTTTCTATTGGAGTCTTAGGTCTAGTATACCTTCCAGACTCAATGTGGAGATTATGACAATTGGTTCTGAGGCGGGTAAAAGCAAATCTGTGAACGATTATTCACTGTTGTCAAATAGTTCTCAAATTCAAAGTGTGTCTTGTAAGTTGCATAGGATCTAAGCTAATTGGAACCACCTTGAGACAATCGACCATGCCATTTCCCAACAACTTCCTTCTCCAACGACTTGATGCAATGGTCAATGGAGTCTGTCATTGGGACAAGCGTAGGCTGTAGAGATACCATCTTAAACCAAGAATTATAGTTGCCCGCCGCTAAATTAAGACTTAGTTGCCTAGCCTCACCAAGAATACTGTTGTCAGGTTCGGTTAAAAGGCATTGTTGTTGTTTTTTATTATACATATACGCTTCTATTTATTACTGCCTAGAATTGCCTATAGGCGCGGCCATTTCGCGCAGGGGATTGTGGGCCTGTGTCTCGCGAGATCGCCATCGATACGAGATCTAACAATTCTAGGCGCGAAGACACAGCTCTATTTTTAGATTGCTGGATATCTCATAATTACGATCTTCACGCGCGTGATTCATGGCGAGTTCTCTTATTTGTTCTGGTCCGACTGTAATAGAGTTTGCGCTGCGATGACCGCTTAATTATTTTAATAAACAGCCAACGGAACTCCAAATAACTACTCTAAACAAGTACACATATTGATGCAAGGCATCAATGGTAAATAGCGTGCCCGGAGCTTATTATAATTCTGAGAATAAACTTAACTGTTTCATGAAAAAATGAAGTTATATAAAGGCATACAAGCCACTTATGACAAAAATATATGCGGACAATAAACACAAAAGAAGGAATATTTCTTGTAAAAAGATATGGGCCGTATTAGCTATGGGCTAGGAAAAGCAGTTTATATTTTTGGTCAGTCCAACAATTTTTCCATCCATCCTTTTTCTCCAGGCCAAACTCCTTAACAGAGAGAGGAACAGACAAAATTAAGAGCAGCCAGTGATGCATCAACAGAGCGTAACAGATCAAATTTGGGTCCTTAGGTATCAACAACTTGTAAAGATAAAGAAATCAACAGAACTGGCAACCAAGTCAGTAGAAAATCAGCGCAAGAAGCAGTACAGACCCTGACACCCATTCAAACATATTAAAGAAAGACTGTAAAGAATATTTTAAACCTAAATCTTGATACCTTCCTAAACAGACGTGAAGAGCTTATTACCCGGGAATATATTGGTGAAATATACACTGCAATGCTAGTGAAATGCACAAAGCAAGTATATTTTTGATGCAATACAGGACCCCGATCTGTACCGACAGATAACCTTTTCAACAAAGTTAAGTGGCCAGGATAGAACCAATACCGTGAACCTAGTTTTCTCCAATGAAAATGATATAGTAGAAAACATTCTGACAAGACCCAGTGGGAAATAGCCACAATCGTGATCTGTTTCATTTAGCTATCATATCTATTAAACGATATCTTTACTGGAAACAGTGACAAACTATTAAATCAAATATATTTGCTCGACAAAAAGGCCAAAATCGGCCTCAACCGTTGTAATGATGACGATCTTGTTGACCATGTGTGCAAATGTTAGGGTATTAGCCTGATAAGTCAGGTTCTACCAGTACACACGGCTAATAATATGGGATATGTAGAAATATTTTCACATTACTATAATAAATATTTGGTGGTAGAATTATACAATATTTCGCACAGCACGGGAACATAGTGAGTTGTACATGGCCTTATGTTCGAAAACTGGTTACAAGGCATGTAGAGATATTCTGGTACCGAATATAGTACATTATTGGAATTTGACAATGGTGTGCCACTACTAAATTGCATATGATGAAATTACTGTATAGTAAACATTTTTTAAATCTTTGATACTTTATTAGTGTATTCATATACGTATCTAACCATATGGGTGAACTTCTGGGGTCGAACCTATTGCAAACAGTGTGGTACAGAAAATCGTTGATCTGACAGAATTTGCGCCCATATTCGGTATGGAATTGTGTACTATGAAATTACGTTCCTGTAGAATTTTTTTTAATTCGGAATACAACTAGCATATTTCCTACAAGTATTTGTGGGTGAAATTCTTGGGGTGAACGTATTGCAATGAAAACCATGAATTATCCTAAGTTTGAGCTTATTTACGTTATGAAATTTTTTAATCTCACTACGTCGTAAGCTTATGCCTATACCTATTAAACATATGGGTGATATTCTGGGCCGAACCCATTATGAGCGATATGTCAGGACATCGACACCTATCTGAATGTGGTGAATGTGAACCAACCATATTACAATGGTGCCATATGGTGAATTTGTAACTACATATTACCAAAGTACTTGATGGTAGAATCATGCAAAAGCAGTAGTACATATTCAGTTATATACAGCTATATGTAAAAAAATGATTACAAACCGAGAACTGAGATTCTAATACTGAATATAGTAAATTGTTGGCATTTGACGTCTGTCCGTGGCTACTAAATTGAATATTACAAAATTACTACGTGGTAGAAATCTCAAGATTCATTAGCGTATTCATATCCCTATCTAACCATATGGGTGAAATTATGTAGCCACACATATTGCAGACGGTAGCGTATTGAAAACCATAGATCTGCCAACATTGGAACAAATTTATGCGATGAAATCGCATACTACGAAAATACTTCACGTTCAAATTCTTTTAAATTCCCAATGTAACTAGCATATTCAAACTTCTATACGTCTATGTGAGCGAAGTTCTAGAACCGACCATATTACGGAAAGTAGGGCACCGAAAACCACGAATACACCATCATTTAAGCTAAATTTTGCGTATTAAAATTACTTCATCTAAAATTTGTTAGATTCGGAATATAACTAGCTTATAGACTAGCTCAAGTCTATGTTGGGTAAATTATGGGGCTGAACATACTAGAGACAATAGGGCACTGAAAACTGTGGTGGTTTATTAATACAATGAACCTTTCTAGTCTAGCTATGCCCTGCCCATCTCTAGCTAAACTCCACCCATACCACTCTCGAGTTGGGATTGATGGATTTCTGAACTACTAGACGATAAATTCCAAGAAAACTATACAGGTAAGCCGTGGAATATGTTGACACTAAATTGACTGGGTCCTGTTGCTGCCTATGGCAGCAACAGCGGCCAGTCAAATTACTTTCAAAATATTCAACAGCATTTTTTATTACATAACAAAAACATACAATTCGTACAACGTGTCAGATTATTAAGCATTTAAGATGGACTAAATCGAGTCAGTCATGACGTCATTATTATGACGTTATCCTACGCGTCACTTAATTAATTACGACGTCATATGACGTAATATGATGGATAGACAACCTGAAAAGGCCCATTAGCAAGTCGTATTAATTACCCTCGCTCAGTCAGAGGATGAGTGTGTTGTATTTGGGTCTATGTGCGTTCGGGATGGCAAGGGTCTACAATCTATGATTGGCCTTGTTAAAATATGTGACCTATAAATATGGGTGCTCTCTTAATACAAGTGGTCCGTATTGTGTGGACCACACATTAACAAGTGGTATTAGCCCTGTAATGCTCAATTTGCTCATGCCAATTTCAATAGAGGGATCCATTTCTAGGTATGCCACGCCTATTTCTAGCTAAGCTCTACCCCTTTTTTCCGTGTTGGAATCGATGTCTATATATACGCTGAATAATGAATTCCCATACTTCCAATTTCAAGGTAACTATACAGGTAAGCTGATGACTTTTTTGAAACTAATTTGACTGGGTGCAACAAAAACCACGAATCGGCCTAAATTTGAGCCGAAATTATTTCATGGTAGATAGTTTTAAATCTCACTACTCTGTAAGCGTATGCCTATACATATCTAAACATATGGGTGACATCCTGGGGCCAAACCCATTATGAGCGATATGCCAGGACATACCGACACCTATCTGAATGTGGTGAATCTGAACCAACCATATTATAATGGGGCCATACGGCGAATATGTAACTACCTACGATGAGATTACTTGATGGTAGAATTGTGCAAAAGCACTAACTCATATTGCGTTATATATATCCATATATAAAAAAATTCTTACAAATCGAGAAAAGACATTCTGATAGTAAATTGTTGGCATTTGACAACTGTCCGTGACTACTAAATTGAATATTACGAAATTACTACATGGTAGAAAACTCAAGATTCATTAGCGTGTTCATATCGCTATCTAACCATATCGGTGAAATTATGTGGCCAAACCTATTGCAGACAGGTAATAGTAGGGCATTGAAAACCTGCAGATCTGCCAAAATTGAAACGAATTTACGCGATGAAATCGTATACTACGAAATTACTTCACGGTCAAATTTTTTTCAATTCCGAATATAACTATCGTATTCAAATCCCTCTACGTCGATGTGAGCAAATTTCTGGAGCCGAACATATTACATACAGACAGTAGCGCACCGAAAAGCACGAAAAACCCAACATTTAAGCCAAATTTGGTCTAATAAAATTATTTCATCTAGAATTTGTTAGATTCGGAATATACCTAGTATATTAAGGCTCAAGTCTATGTAGGTAAAATTATGGGGCTAAACATACTACAGACAATAGGGCACTGAAAGCTGTGAATCACCGGAGATTTAGCCAATTTTCGGTATCCATTACTTCACCAGCGTATAGATATACTTATCTAACTATATGGTTGAAATTCTGTGGCCGAATTTCCTGTAGACGTTCTTAACTTAGCGCATGCATAGGCCTACACTTTCGGTTGATTTCTGTATTCAACAATCTGCTACAATATTATTGACAGCAGTTTTGACTGGAAATTGGAACATTGGTGGTCTATCAATACTGCTGCATAATTGCATTGACGCTTCATGGATTTATTCCCATGGATGGATTAAAGACAAAAGGATACTACTGATAATCACACATCCATTACTCATTCATATCCCGCGAGTTCTCTTTCGATACGAGATCGAGAAATGTATCTCTTATTTCTTATTGAGTAGCCATTGGCGGAGCGATTTCACGACCCACAGTGTTGCTTCTACAGTGCTACGGAGATAGACTGGGTCCTGGTCTGTCTGATATCCGAAGTTGAGTCTATGTAACAGTCTAGTCGTTGTGATAACGTAAGAAGATGACCGGTCATTACATTAGAGGTGTAGTTTCGAAGAAGCCAAGCCTTTACTTTTAGATGGATCCATTATTGTTAGCGAACTCTGTCTACTTTTTTGCCCTCTACAATATTATTACGCATGTTTTTCTTTTGAAATTTATCACACACATAGTACGCCTCAAGACTTTCTGTAACAAGTCTGTAATTTTTACCCTATCTCGAATGCAACAAATGTGAATCATACTATAATACAATACGGGAAAGGTTAAACAGACATGGTACATCATCGTCGTCCTCATAATTTAGTAACCCTGTATTACCTAAATTGAGTCAAGAATATTTTTTTTAGATTAGGTTATTGAGTGCCTATTTGCAGGCCAATAGACGACTGTTTTGAAGAGTTACTATTGGAATGACTGGCTCAATTATCGAGTCAGTCATTTCAGTTGTGAATTTTCAAAAATTATCTTCTCTTGACCTGCAAATTAACATCCTCAAGATCACTGTAGAGGCCAGTTTTGGCGGCCTCCTCATGAAAGGGTTAAAATACATTAAGAGAGGATGATAGGCTTACATGGGCAGTCGGTGTCGTTGCAATACTTAATACAGGTCTATGATAGCAACAAGTAGGTGGGTAGGGTGGGGTGGACTACCAGTCAAAGTATTAAAAAGATATTCGTATAGTTGTCTTTATCTGAGATATTGAAATTTTGGTGTTAAACATTCTAAAGGATTTTGTTAGAAAAACACAATTGTGCCCAAGTAAGACATCTTGGTGGCGGTTGCTTGAAATGACTTCCATAGGCCTAACGTTAGTCAATCGGTCACTGAATCCGGATGGTACATTAATACCACGCTCGTGTTGGTATCGATGGATCTCTGAGCTTCTTGACTATCAATTTCCAGAAAACCATACAGGTAAGGTGTTGACTATTTTGAAACCAATTTGTCTGGGTGCTGGTGCTTGTGGCAGTAACATCGTCCAGTCAAATTAGTTTCAAAATATTCACCAGCATGTTTTGTAAATAGCAAAGACATACAATTCGTACAACGTGTCGGACTATTAAGCATTTAATACGGACTAAATTGAGTCAGTCATGATTATGACGTCATCCTATACGTCACGTCGTTGATTATGATATCATATGACGTAATATGATGGATAGACAACATGAAAATGCCAATTAGCAAGTGGTATTAATTATCCTCCCTCCGTCAGAGGACGAGTACATTGTATTCAGGGCAACAATCTATGATTGGCCTTGTTAAAATATGTGACCTATAAATATGGGTGGTCTCTTAATACAAGTGGTCCATATTGTGTGGACCACGCATTACCAAGTGGTATTAGCCATGTAATTCTCAATTTGCTCATGACAATTTCAATAGCGAGATCCATTTCTAGGTATGCCACGCCTATTTCTAGCTAAGCTCCACCCCGTTTTGCGTGTTGGAATCGATGTGTATATATATATATATATATATATATGCTGAATAATGAATTCCCAGACTTCCAATTTCAAGGTAACTATACAGGTAAGCTGATGACTATTTTGAAACTAATTTGACTGGGTGCTTTTAAAGGTTTGCTGCCTCTGGCTGCAACAATGCCAGGTCAAATTAGTTTCAAAATATTCAACACGATGTTGATTAAACAGTAAAGACATACTGAGCTCGATACGCCATTCATTTACACATTTTGGATTGTGACGTCAGCCTGTATATGAAGTAATTGATTATGACGTCATATCCTTCAGTTACAGATCGAACCCAGCCATTATCATAGAAAATGATTGTTGAATAAATAGCAAAGACATACAATTCGAACAGCGGCTAGTCAAATTAGTTTCAAAATATTCAACAGCATGTTGATTAAATAGTAAAGACGTGCAATTCGCATACTTGACTGGCTATTCAATGTTCCTGGAGGAGCTAGATACGTCATTCATTACATATTTTGATTGTGAGGTCCAGCTACATCTTACCTAAATAATTATGACGTCATATACAGAAAAATCCATTATAATAGAAAATGTCCTATGTCTAATTGCCTTCCAAGAGACCATTATGGTTTTTCTTTTGCAATTTGAGGCAGCAACAGGACCCAGTCAATTTAGTGTCAAAATATTCCACGGCTTACCTGTATATTTTTCTTGAAATTTATCGTCTAGTAGTTCAGAAATCCATTGATCCCAACTCGAGAGTGATATGGGTGGAGTTTAGCTAGAGATGGGCAGGGCATAGCTAAACTGGAAAGGTTCATTGTATTAATAAACCACCACAGTTGTCAGTGGCCTATTGTCCCTAGTATGTTCAGCCCCGTAATTTACCCCACATAGACTTGAGCTGATCTATAAGCTAGTTATATTCCGAATCTAACAAATTCTAGATGCAGTAATTTTAATGCGCAAAATTTAGCTTAAATGATGGTGTATTCGTGGTTTTCGGTGCCCTACTTTCCGTAATATGGTCGGTTCCAGAACTTCGCTCACATAGATGTATAGGAGTTTGAATATGCTAGTTACATTGGAAATTTAAAAGAATTCGAACATGAAGTATTTTCGTAGTATTTCGTCGCATAAATTTGTTCCAATGTTGGCAGATCTGTGGTTTTCAATACCCTACCGTCTGCAATATGTGTGGCTACATAATTTCACCCATATGGTTAGATAGGGATATGAATACACTAATGAATCTTGAGATTTCTACCACGTAGTAATTTCGTAATATTCAATTTAGTAGCCACGGACAGTTGTCAAATGTCAAATGCCAACAATTTACTATATTCAGTATTAGAATATCAGTTCTCGGTTTGTAATTATTTTTTTACATATAGCTGTATATAACTGAATATGTACTACTGCTTTTGCACGATTCTACCATCAAGTAATTTGGTAATATGTAGTTACATATTCGCCATATGGCCCCATTGTAATATGGTTGGTTCACATTCACCACATTCAGATAGGTGTCGATATGTCCTGACATATCGCTCATAATGGGTTCGGCCCAGAATATCACCCATATGTTTAGATAGGTATAGGCATAAGCTTACGACGTAGTGAGATTTAAAAATTTCATAACGTAAATAAGCTCAAATTTAGGATAATTCATGGTTTTCATTGCAATACGTTCACCCCAAGAATTTCACCCACAAATACTTATAGGAAATATACCAGTTGTATTCCGAATTTTAAAAAAATTCTACAGGAGCGTAATTTCATAGTACACAATTCCATACCGAAAATTGGCGCAAATTCTGTCAGATCAACGATTTTCTGTACCACACTGTTTGCAATAGGTTCGACCCCAGAAGTTCACCCATATGGTTAGATACGTATATGAATACGCTAATAAAGTATCAAAGGTTTTAAAAATGTTTATTATACAGTAATTTCGTCATATGCAATTTAGTAGTGGCACACCATTGTCAAATTCCAATAATGTACTATATTCGGTACCAGAATATCTCTACATGCCTTGTAGCCAGTTTTCGAACATAAGACCATGTAGAACTCACTATGTTCTCGTGCTGTGGGAAATATTGTAATAATTCTACCACCAAATATTTATTATAGTAATGTGAAAATATTTCTATTTATCCCATATTATTAGCCGCGTGTACTGGTAGAACCTGACTTATCAGGCTAATACACTTTAAAACGCTCACTACTATTGCTATATATGTGATAATAATGGATATATGTGAACTGTTACTCTGTCTTTGCTATTTCTGCTTACACGATGTTGGGATACGCGCTACCGAATTTAGAACGTAGTCTTTGAATCTCGCTGGTCGCCTGATTACACGTCCACATGAAGACATACTTTGTTCTGAATGTTTCTGACCGATTGCTGTAGTTGTACCTGTTGGTTCTGGTACTGATGGTTGAACTGATGTATGTGTGGGCATATGAGGAAGGTCTACTGTTTCCTCGGGTTCGTTGGTTGATCTGAATGTTTCTGATGTCTGTCTTAGGTCTACACGATTTCTCTTGTATTTCGCTCCATTCGATTCCACAATGTATGACCGTGGCGTAGTCCGGCTAGTTTTATTCTCGACAATTGCTGGTTTCCATTGTTTGTCTGATAGAATTCTCACACTATCCCCGTGTGAAAGTTCTGAAAGTGCTTTCGCATTTCGACCATAATAATGTTTTTGAATGTTTTGATGTTTCTGCAGTTCCTGTTTACGATTTACCGTTACTAGTCTAGGAGTTAGTAATGTTGTTTTTGTTGGTAATAATGTCTTTGTTCTCATACCCATTAAAAGTTGTGCTGGTGACCCGAGATTCTCGATCGGTGTATTTCTTAAGTCGAGCATGGCTAAGTAAGGATCACATTTATCAACTTTTGCTTTCTTCAGAAGTCTTTTCGCTGTTTGTACCGTATGTTCTGCAAGTCCATTGCTTTTTGCATAATAAGGTGATGACGTAATATGCTCAAACTCATACATTTTAGCAAATTGTTTGAACTCAAAACTGTCAAACTGCGGACCATTATCACTTATTAGTATGTCTGGTATTCCGTAACGTGCAAAATGTGGTTTTAACAATTTTATTATTCCACTGCTTGTAGTTTTGGTACATTTATCAACTTCAAAAACTTTTAGTGATAATCGGATGTAACTAGGTATGTCTCCTTATCGAAGTCAAACAAGTCAACTCCGACTTTTTGCCATGGTCTATCACTAATGGCATGCCCGATCATTGGTTCTTTCTGCTGTTTATTTTTCTACATGTTGCAAGTACTGCATTTCGAAACAAGATCTGTGATCTGATTGTTCATACCTGGCCAATATAACATGTCACGTGCACGCCGCTTACATTTTTCAATGCCTAAGTGACTGCTGTGGGTCTTCTCTAGCATTGTACGCTGCAATGAACGAGGTACAACTAGGCGTTCTCCTTTCAATAAGAGTCTGTCATGTTCACTTATTTCCATGCGAAAATCCCAGTAACTATGTAAATCCAAGTCAAGTTGTGATTTTGTTTCTGGCCATCCTGTCAATACAACGGCTTTGAATTTTTGCAATGCACTGTCTTTAAGCGTTTCTGCTCTAAATTCTGCCAATTTATTGTCACTTACGGGTAGATTCTGAATGACATGGACTTCAAATTCCTCTGTTCTAGTTTGCTCTGTCAACGGGGCTAGGCGCACGGCTTAACGTGTCTGCTATATGCAAGTCCTTGCCACGTTTATATTTAACATTAAGCTGATATTTCTGCAGCTTCAACATCATGCGTTTATCCTTGGTGGTGCATTTGCTAGTGGCTTGACGAATAAGCGCTTCAATGGCTTGTGATATGGTTCTATGTCCACAAAGTTTCCATAAATATACTGATGGAACTTATTACAACCGAATACTATGGCTAATCGTTCTTTCTCTATTTGTGCATACTATTTTTCGGATGTTGTCAACGACCTTTAAGCATAAGTGACTGGTTGGTTATTTTGTAGTATACATGCACCAAGCCCGTGTTTTGATGCATCAGCTGATACCATAATTCTTTCATTTGGATCAAAAAATTTCAGAACTGGCACTTTCGTAATAGCTTCCTTCAATATTGTGAAACACTTTTGCTGTTCTGTATCCCAGTGCCACTCAACGTTGTCCTCCAGCAGGATTCGTAGTGGTTTGTTGATCGTAGACAAATTTGGGGTGAATTTAGCTACATAATTCACCATTCCCATGAATCTCTGTAAATCCTTTTTACACTCCGGTACTGCCATTTGTACAATTCCCTGAATCCGTTCATCCGTAGCTTTTACACCATCTTTGCTAAATATATGTCCAATGTATGTAACCTCATCTACGGCAATCTTACACTTTGCTTTATTGAGCCTAAGATTAGCTTTGCGAGCTCTGTCTAATACTTCTCTAAGACGTTCATTATGTTCATTTATGTCACGTCCCCATATTAGTATGTCGTCTACCACTACGTCTACACCTTGTATGTCATCAAATAATTGTGAAATAGTTCTCAGAATACCTCGGGGGCAGAAGAAATGCCAAATGGCAATCTAACAAATCTGTATCTTCGAAAACTTGAATTAATTGTCACAAGTTTAGAACTTTGTTCATCGAGTTTTATGTGCCAACATCCTGATGACGCGTCTAACTTACTAAAGAGTTGTGCTCCTGAATCTTTAGTGGCGACTTCCTCAACAGTTTTCATTGGATACTGTTCTCGTTTTATTGCTTTATTGAGATCACGTGGATCCAAGCAAATTCTTACTTTGCTGCCTTTTTTCCCACAACTACCATAGAGTTTACTCAGTCGGTAGGTTCGGTAACTTTTACCACTATTGACTCCTTTTCCATTTTATCTAATTCTGCTTTAACTTTGTCTCTGAGTGCAAACGGGATTTTCCGAGGTGGGTGTATTACTGGCATTACACTGTTATCAAGTATAATATGGTGCTCCTTCTCTAGGCATCCGATACCTTTAAATACATCCTGATATTCATCTAAAATGTTATGTTGTGAAGATTTTGATGTATCCCGATTGATTGCATAAATCCGTTTAATTAAGTTTAGTTGATCGCACGCTTGTAGGTCTAACACCGGTGTGACGGCATAATTCACTATGTAAAAGTCAATGACGTAATATTTGTCCTTGTACGACACCATAAACGTGGTCTTCCCTAGAGTTTTAATTTGATGTCCCGAATACGATACCAATTTCGTTCATGATCTCTAACAGATCGTTGCTAATTGTGTCATAATATTTCTTTGACATTATGTTACACTGTGCGCCTGTGTCAATTTTGAATCTGACAGTCTTTTGTTTAATTTTTAAATCAACATCCCAAGTGTCTTTATTAATTCAAGTGCGCTGTACCATATCAATATATAATTCATTATCAGAGTCGTCGGCATTAAAGCATGTCTCATAGTCTGTATCTTGTTCTAGAACCATGTTTACTTTATTTCCGGTCGCTCGAGGAAAAATGATTGTTACCCATACACCGATAACAGGTCTGTCAAAAAGCTGGGCATTTCTTAGGTGGGTGGTTTCTACCACATTTAAAACATGTATCTCGCTGATCGTAGCTTTTGTTGCTATGGTAACCAGGTGTGTGTACATGTGGTCGGTTCTGAACAGGTCTCTGTTTGGCCGCATTTACCGAATGGCTGTCAGCATTTGTTAATGTTTTCATTTGACATTTGCTCGCCTCCGCCGCTAGGCAAATATCTATTGCTTTCTGTAATGTGATATCCGTGTCCCGTAGCAGTTGCTTCGAACCTGGTCATCAATTATGCCGCATACAATACGATCCCGTATCAAAGAATCAGCTAGTTCAACGAACTCGCACGATTTGGCTTTCAACAGTAGCTCTGTAACATAAGCATCTATGCTCTCCCTGTGTGCCTGGCTGCGCGTGTTGAAGACGTGACGCTTGTATGTCGTGGTTTTTTTCGGAGGTTGCAGTAAGCATAAAAATGTTCGAGGAATGTTGCGATGTCTGTCCTGTCGGCATCCCTACCCCATGTAAATGTGTTGTATATCTCCACCGCATCTGATCCGATTATATGTAGTAATGTCATTGCCTGGATCTCCGGGTCTTTGGATTTAACACCACTGCAT
This sequence comes from Chaetoderma sp. LZ-2023a, assembly GCA_034401795.1. Lineage (NCBI taxonomy): Eukaryota > Metazoa > Mollusca > Caudofoveata > Chaetodermatida > Chaetodermatidae > Chaetoderma > Chaetoderma sp. LZ-2023a. Next base: position 22,985 of record JAVVLW010003258.1, on the reverse strand, counting down.
GCGACCGTGTATATCTCAAACGATTGTTTAAAATGCTTCCAATTTTCACTGATATTTCCATTTAAATTTAAGCTCCATGGTGGCTGTAACTGATCCATGCCTAACACTAACTTTAAAACAAACTTTTTAACAACTTTTTAACTGAAAGTCCTGACACCATGAACTGTTCGGACGCGGTCTTCTATGATATAACTAAGACAGTAATCTATGACTATATAATAAGATGACTTTATTCAGACTGAGCTATAACGGGGCCAGCAACAGGGCTAATTAGGACAGGGCGGATACATGTCAATTATAGCTCGTACTATACTAAATCAAGCGGATGTAGGTTACGAGGTACTCTACGCCCATATAGCTATAGAATCATTACATGTAGTCGCGTGTTTATGGACACCAAGGGAATATCTGGCAAAGCTGAGCTGTACCTTTTCTGCAGGTAGACTGTCAAACTTGTCCATCATGCATTTTAATATTAGAGAAAAAAGGGATGCACCCCAAATCTCACAACCATGTAACATTATAGGTTTGACTAAAGACTGAAACAGACTTAATGCCAGTTTTGGTGTGTAAAAATCATTTCCAAGTAGCTTCTTTAGTTTAAAGGATGCTTTCTGAGACTTAAGCTTTAGATTGTCTTTTGCCTGTGTAAATGATCCATTGTTGTTAAAATCAATTCCTATAAATACTTGTAAGATTTAGCACATTCAACATTGATGTCGTTATAAGAGAAGTGATCACTTAAAAGACGATCAGACTTATGAAAGATTACAACCTTCGTTTTGACAAGTTTACTTCTAGTTTCCACTTAATACAGTACTTGCTTAAGTTATTTAGACATTGTTGCAGGCCATCGTTTGATTCAGACAGTAGGACAATGTCATGGGCATACATCAAGCATTGTAGACGTTTTGAAGACAATAAAACTGGATGGGTATTACCAGCACATATCTGGGATGGTAGATCATTCAAATAGAGTGTAAATAACATAGGACTAAGAACTTCACCTTGTTTGACCCCCTGCGAAATCTTGAATGCTGGAGTTAGACCATTTGTTGTTTTGATAGAACTAGAAATATTAGAGTACATACTTTTAACAATTCTGTAGAAATTGCCACAAATGCCTAATTTGAGGATTTTATAGAATAACCCAGACCACCAAACCGTATCAAATGCCTTACTAAAATCTACAAAGCAGGTATATAATTTACCATCAGTGGATTTAGTATATGCATCAATGAGTGTCTTTAAAACAAACATATGGTCTGTTGGACGAGACGATTTTTAAAATCCGATCTGTTCTTCTGATCTTACTTTGTAACACTCAACAATGTTGTACAATCTGTCATTCAGTATAGACGTAAAAGCCTTGGCCAAATTACTGCATATGTTAACTCCATGATAGTTATCGGGCAAAGAAGGATTTCCGGATTTAAAAATGGTTGAAATCACACCGTCACGCCATTTTTCTGGGTATGTTCCTTCACTGAAAAACTTATTAAATATTACTGTTATGGGACCACCTAAGAAATTGATACCAACTTTTAACATTTCGTTTGCAATACCATCGAGGCCTATAGCCTTATTGGGTTTCAAACCCAGTAATGCCTTTTTTGTTTCTGATATATGGATTCCGTAATTTAGTTCATTAGAACAAGGCTGTTGTTCCATGACACTGGTCTGATTTCGAATTATTTCATCATGATGGACATTTACCTGGGGCTAGGAACTCATGAGATTCTTAAAGTGGTTGTACGTACCATACATTAGCATTAATTGAATCAGAACGATTATTCCTTTCACTGTTAGTACGAAGATCTTTGACCATTGTCCAGTATATTGAGGGATTCACATCATGCATTTCTTCAATGCACTGGAGAATATCGGCTTTAAACTTACGTTTCGTTTTTCGAATCAGCTTTTTGTTTTTCTTCTTAGTAGAAAACCGACGTTCTCTAAGGTCACTATCAGTTGGATTTCTTTGCAAGAGCCTACTATTAAGTCTTTTAGTTTCTTTCCTCAAATCGACACAATGCTGGTCATACCACTTGTGTCTAGTGACACGCTTTTTAAATAACTTTTTCTTCCGTAGGGACCTGTCTGCAACTATTTCTAGTGTGTCAGTGAAAACATTAAGCAGCGACTCACCAGATAGGCCATCCACATTATCATTATGATTGATGATCTCCAACTTATTACCCACGTCTACATTCTGCAGCGCAAGCTTAAATTTGGAATTTGACTGCTTATCCCACTTATAGTGGTTAGTTTGAATCTTCAATGTAAGTACAAGATGCATGAGAATGGGCTTTAATTGAGGATATATGGCAATGATCTGATAAGGATTCTAACCAGTCATGGACAAGAAAATGGTTAATAATGGGATACAGTGAATGACGTACAAGAGTATAATCAACTGTACTGCTCCTATTATACTGATGACATGTCAGCTTACCAAAGCAATCACCAAGAGTCCTGCCATTTAAGATTCGCATACCTGCAGACTTACATAAATTCAATAAGGATTTGCCATAACCATTTGAGAATTTATCATGACTTAATCGTCTCCTGGGAGGCCCATCAATCTGATAATCAGCAGGTAGAGGAAGATAGCTATCATCATCAATAATTATAACGTCATCTTCAGTAGAAGTACGGGCATTAAAATCGCCAGTAAGCACAACTTTACCTAATTGGGGGAAATGGGCTACATCAGCTTCAATTTTATCAAAAATATCAATATTTTCACGCAAACTGAAAGATGAATACTCAGGGCTGATGTATATAAAGGCAAAGAAAATATCATCCTGCCAGTTAAAATAATACGTTGACAGTTTCAACCAGATTATATGACGCAAAAGATTCAGAGATTTCCGATGGGAGATACCCCGACTGACAGATTCCCTAAACATGACTGTTATACCACCAGAGCACTTTTTTGCTCGTTTAAGTTTAGGCCTATTTAATTGGTCTATAGTTTCATAGCCATCAAGATGGATGGAACAATAATTATCAGCATGAGTTTCAGTGAGTCCAATAATATCATTCTTCATTAGCATGTTTCTAACCTCAGGACAGTCCAGTTTAGAACCAATAGTCTCATTAGAAACACCTTGTCAAGTTCAAGTTCAAGTTCAAGATTATTTATTTTGATATAGAATATACATTTACAGTTTCACAACAGGTAGTCCACCAAAGGCAGAGCCTATGTGGCGGTGGACCCCTAGATATAACAACAATATAGGACATGAGAATACTGAATACATAAGGTTAACATGTTATAGTCCTATATATACATATAGTTAACTGTCTCGCTGCCAAGCCTCTGCAGTCTACATTTTCCATGGAGCCTAACTCAGGGTATGCTGAGTACCTCTAAAAAAATAAATACTCAGCCAATCCAGAGTCATGGCCAATTGGAATTATTGTCCGCTTCCAGCAGTCCAACAGTTAATAGACGTATGACAATTTACATTTTTACAAGGAAAGACATGACAGAGGGATGTGTGCTTATCTTGCTTACGTTAATAATTCTATATTACATATTCTTATTATCAATGACAAAGTATTAATTTTTATTTATTTTTTATTTTTTTAGGCTGTGATGGTAGAGGTAGTTGTTTGGTAGTTACCATTATGACAGATATTCTTATTATTATTATTATTATTATTATTATTATTATTATTATTATTATTATTATTATTTGTTCTGGTGACTGGGTGCAAGTATGAGAATAGCATGCCATGATGGTGAGTGTTTTCCAGAGTCTAGTAGGTTTCTATAATCTTCTTTTTGATGTTCTGCTTAAAGTACTGTAGCTTTATGATGTCTGTGCGTGTGCTTGTGTCTGTATTATTCCATAACTGAATTGCTTTGTATGAGGGTTTTTGTTGTGCTGCTTTTGTTTGGTGGTGTGTTGAATGGAGGTTATTTCTTGTTCTTGTGTTGTGAGGATGCAATTGTGTATTAAGCATAAAAATGTTAGATAAGGATGAGGGTAAGTTGCCATTGTGGAAGTCCCTTAAGATTGTGTATAGTTGGAGCCCTCCTATGTCCTCAAGTTTTAAGAGCTTTTCTGATTTAAAGATATCCTGGCCACCTGCTGTTTGTGAAAATAGTTTAATAGATTGCTTTTGCAGAGATTTTAGTTTTTTTAGTCTAGCTTGAGATGTATTAGTCCAGATAGCATTGCAGTAGGTGATGTGAGGAAGTATCATTGTGCAGTACAGGTTTTTAATAATATTAGGTGTTAGATAGGGTTTCGGTCTGCGAATGATGCCAATGCTTTTTGCTACCCTGGTAGTAATAATTTCAATATGCTTCTCCCATGTTAAATTTTTGTCCAGATATACTCCTAAAAACAAAGCATATTGTGCTTCTTGAATTATCTGGTTGTCGATATAGAGGTTTGGGAGAGCTATTTCTTTTAGTTTCTTAGATTTTGCGAATAGTATATAATTAGTTTTTGATACATTTAAGGACAATTTGTTTACTTTAAACCAGTCTATTAATTTCGCCATTTCATTATTGACATTTTTGTATAGAATTTCTATATCCTTGTGGCTGCAGAAAGCATTTGTGTCGTCTGCAAAAAGTATTAGTGAGAGAGGTTTGCAGACGTTGGGTATGTCATTCATATATAGGAGAAACAGCAGGGGCCCAAGAACTGAACCTTGGGGAACACCACAAACTATATTTGTGTATTCAGAGATAGCCCCATTGAATTGTACACACTGTTCCCTGTTTGATAGGTAACTCGGTATCCAGTTCAATGCAGTACCTCTTATTCCATAGTATGCAAGCGTTTGCAGTAAAATTGTATGATCAATTGTATCGAAGGCTTTGGAAAGATCCAAGAATACACCTAGCGTATGTTCATTATTCTCAATGGAGGTTGATAATTTTTCTATCATATCCACAATGGCAAGCATAGTAGAGTGTTTTTCTCTGAAACCATATTGAGAAGGATATATGATTGAGTTTTTGTTTAGATATTTAGTAATTCTACTAAAATACAGCTTTTCTAAGAGTTTTGAGAAAAGTGGAAGTACCGAGACTGGCCGATAATTAGTAAAGTCAGATACATCTTTAGCTTTGTATATGGGTGTCACACGTGCAACCAGTAATCTTGATGGAAATACTCCCTGCGTAAGTGAGAGATTACAGATGTGGTCCAATGGTGTTAGTATTTCTGTTACACAGTGTTTACAAATTTTCCATTTGAAATTATCGATTCCAGCACTTTTAGCTGTGTTAATTTGCATTAGTATTTTGTAGATTTCGTGAGTATCTGTTGGATTTAGGAAAATAGAGTGTTAATAACTACCTGTTAGAAAGTCCTTTATATGTATGTTCGAGCTGGGTTGAATTTTTTGTGATAGATTAGGACCAATGTTAGTAAAATACTCATTAAATTTGTCTGCTATTTCTTTTTTGTCGTTAATGACTCTATTATTATAAATAAACCGTGATGCTTCAGTATTATTTTCTTTCTTATTTAGTAATGATTTAATCAGTTTCCATGTTTCCTTTATATTATCTTTTTGTTCATCAAATTTATTATGAAAATAATTTATTTTTGCTGTCCTAATTATCTGATTTAGCCTGTTTCTATATTTCTTGAACTGTGAGTCATTATACTTTGTCGGATATTTAATAAAATTCAGATATAACTTGTTTTTCTTGTGACAGGCAGCTATCACTCCTCTTGTAATCCAGGGTTTAGTAGGATTTTGTTTAAATTTCCTAATATTTTTAAGTGGAAAGGCAGATTCATAGATGTTAGAGCATATAGTGTGGAAGGTGTTGTAGGCATCTTCACATGACTGTGATTCAATTACCTGGTTCAAGTTATATGAATTGTATGTTCCACGTACAAATCCTAAGATCGCTCCTATACATACGTATATTGGTCACATACGTATATGAATTATGTTTCGTTTGTGAATATACCTGTGATTAATTACGCAGTTTGGTCGGTTTGGCGTTCAAAATCATTATTTGAATATAAATAAATGTTTAGTTTTTTAATTAATCTATGCGCTTAAAACATTGGTTGTCAAATTCTAATCGAATGACCTGGGCCGGACGGTCATGTGACCCCTGAGCGCATACTTAGTGAACGTGACTGCTATCACGGCCAATGAATTGTAATAATGATGCCTTAATGGGAATGTGTAATAGGCCTACCCTAGAAAAAGCTAACAAGCATGACGCATTGCAAAACCTTTTCAACAAATATTGATCGGTATCCAAGGTAGTTTGAAATGCCTAGTGGGCGTGACGCTTATCGAGACGCGGTGACCTATCTGATCGGAAGATACTTGGTTCCCGGTGCTACCCGTGACATCTCGGTAGTTTCCGTATTACGCATCTTGTAGTGCAATATGGAGATTACCGAGTAGTGGATAGTATAACTCTAATATTTTTGACCGGTAACCAGTTCCGATGAGCGATCGGGATCCGCACGTAGAAGTTCCTATAAACTGGGTGTGTTCACTGTTTGCTTGTTTTTGTTCAATTGGCGATATACGTGCGTTTATAGCAGACAATTTTCAACCAAAGGTAATCTATTTATGTATTTTATATTGTTTTATCTTACGTTAATTTTCAATTTGGTGTCGTTGAATAGGGGTAATCGGGTATCCTAACTAACCCGATTCCGACTCCGAGGTCACCTGTATTCGAGAGGCATCAAGAATCAAAGATTTAGTCCCGATCAAGATTCAAGATTTTAAGATTTAGTCCCCTGTGAGTGTGATATAAATTTGAGAAAGGTGGTCATACTTAGTACTTTATCACACAAGCATAAATTGAACTGGTAGAAGACTATTTTTTAAGATTTGCCACTGGAATGACTGGCTCTGTAATCTGTTATCGAGCCAGTCATTCAGATTGTAAATTTAAAAAAATAGTCTTGGTCTGCAAATGGGCATTTTTTGTGAGAAAATTTATTGAACAAATTCGAGGGTTAAAGGGTTAACTTTATGAGTGAATGTTTTCAAGCAAGGTAAAGTGTTCTCACCGGCAGAACAGAGATAAAGTGCTTCCCGTCACATGTGTGGAGTGTGTCCACTGATGCTGTTATTATCAATTCCTAGGGTGAATTGGTAACTACCAACAATTTCTCACCCCAAATATTACTGTGACTTGTTGAGCACCCCTCCCCCCCCCCCCACTATACCATATTAATAAATAAAAAAACCTGTATCTACAATCAAAAATCCTAGTTGCAATCTAAAAAAACCTTTATATGTAGAATACGCTACATGTAGAACAATCATGTCAATATGGTACAAAAAAAATAGAGGTGCTATCCTGTGTTCTATGTTTACTCACATATGTTTGTATAATTAACTATTACCTTATATAATGTAATGTTATGTTTTGTGTGTAGGGGTTCCATCGACTCATAAGGCTCTGCCTTTGATGGACTGCCCAATTGTAATGTCTGTATATTGTATATTAAGCATGTAATAAATAATCTTAAATCTTGATAATAATATCAACTTCTGACGACGTGTCAATCATTTCACCAAGGAAACCACACATGGAAAGATGTTGGGTATTTCGAAATTGATTTGATTGGAAGCCGGTGCTGCCTTATAGGCTGCAACATCTTCCAGTCGAGTTAGTTTCAAAATATTCAATAAAATAAGGTTTATGTTGTAAAATTGTAGTTTTCTGAGATTTGACATTGAAATGATTAAACCCCAGACTCATCTGTTGGATCACTGGCCTCTTGTGAAATAAAGAGAAACTTAACGAGCGTAGCATGCTCCAGAGTAAAGTACCATATATATATATATATATATATATATATATATATATATATATATATATATATATATATATATATATATGCCAGTAATCAGAGAACTGTAGTCTAACAAATTTGCAAGTATTATTTGAATATATGACAAACAATCTCAATATATGTTGTGACAGTTTATTCTGAGTGTAAAATGAACCTGTATGGTTAGCTTATCAGCAATATTTGCTTACAGTATGCTCTTATTGTCTTAGTCATCCTAGTTTCTCAAACATGTCAAACCAGGTCAGTCACTTGACATTCTTGATCATGTGTGAATGACATCAGATCATATGGTGTGACGTTCATATAAGATCTATAGATGGTCTTAATAGATCTATCACTCTGTACATGTTCAATTATATTGATAACAATTTATCAAATTGGTGTATGAAATTTGTATGGACCTAGAAATAGGATTACATTCGACTTATTACTAGAGGTATGTAATAATGAGGGTGGTAATTTTCTCGGTTACTGTAACACTATATCTGTCCATACATGCCAAATAACTTTCAGGTGTGGCTTATTGTCATTTGAGCAGACTCAGAATATCGTTTTAAGATGAGGAAAGAAGTTTCCACATGAGAGGTGATCCACCGGAAGACCCACAACACACACTGGCTAGGGTCGACGAGGAAAAGGATCTTGCAGTGACCATAGATGGAAGGAAGATTGTCCTTTGAAGATCACATATGTGAAAAGGTCAACAAGACAACGCAAATAGTGGGACTCCTCCGAAGATCATTTACATGTATGGATGTTGATAGCTTTAGATTGTTGTACAAGGCACTTGTCCGCCTCCACATAGAAAATGTGAATGCAGTGTGGTACCCACTTAAGAAGAAAGATTTGGTGACTGTGGAGAATGTCCAGAGCTACGAGAAGCAGATTCAGAAGCTGAAACAACCAACGTTGCTCTACAGAAGACTATGTAGCGATATGATCGAGTCATTTAAGGTGTTGAGAGGCATATATGGCATGTGTATGACTGAGAGTCTAATAGCAGAAGTTGGGATGGTACTTAAAGCCCGGAAAAATGGACGTGCATCTGGATCTGATGGCATGAGCAATGAAATATTCAAATACACAAGTGACATTATCTCAAAACTGATCACACACCTAATCAATTTAGCTTTTATGCACCGCCTCCCCGTCAATACTGTAGGCCACGGCATCCTTATCGCGCTACCCGAACCCAAGGAGCCACCTGCTCCCCCCAGCCAATCTGTGGCCCATTGTGATCCTCAACAGCATACAGAAATTCCTATCCAATGTTAGTCTATACCGCATCCGAGACAAGATCAATGACTTCAACAGATCATGTCAAAGTGGCTTCAAACATGGACACAGCTGCACAGACATTGTATGGGCTCAATGCATGCTTGTGTCGGTAGTCATGTCCAAACACTGGGATTTCCACAAAATGGGCATTGACATGTCACGAACATTCGACACAATTAAGCGCTCAAAGATCCTAGATGTACTACGCCAGGCCAGTTGTAATGAAGATGAGCTACGACTAGTGAGACTACTACTACTTGCAGACACCAAGCTGAGAGTATGAGTCAAGTCATTGAAGTCGTTAGAGTTTGAGACCAATCGGTTCCCCACAGGAGGGAGATGGTCTATACCCTTTGCTGTTCACCTGTTATCTTGCTGCTGCATTGAAATCCGTGCAGGAAAATTCCACAATTTTGAACAGACTTTGTCCAAAACTTGTCTAAAACATGTCTAAAAGGGTTTAAACCAGTCCAAAACTGTCCATAAATGTCCAAAACCTATTTCAGCATATGTGTACTATACTTATTCTTGCTTAATTGCTACTAATAGTATAAAAGAAAGAAAACACCATAGTAATATACAAATTGTGCTACATTTATATTATGAAATTCAGTTATAATACATATTATGCCAGTTGACAAGTTAAGATTACAGATATGGACTTGAGTTAGCGTTAATTATAGCTTTCAGTAATCTAACTCGGACAGTCCTCTCAACATCCTATAGCAAAACACAAGCTTTGATGCTTTGTCAACTCCTAGTCTGTAAGTAATACTCCATAGAATACTTTGAAAATAATTTTACTGGAAGGTATTGCTGCCAAAGTCAGCAAAAGCTTAGTCAAATTATTTTCAAAAACTTTAACAGATTTTATGGTTCTGTCCATTTAGTATAGAGGAATGCACAGGGGGTGAAAGGATTAGCTGGATTAGTTAACTATACTAGCACCTAATTATAGGCTCATTCACCTGTGAGTGTTATAACATAACATCTACAGGTGTGCCTGCTAGTTATCTGAAGTTAGATGCGTTTACACACAAAGTCCACCCAGTCAAGGTCTTGCTGTCCCCAGTCAAGGAACAGAAATTACAATACAACTTTCCCACATTGACGTCGTTACGCCAGGATCTCCCTGAATCAACGCTCAGAGCAAAACTGCTGGCTGGTACTGCCGCCAACAAGCTGCTGAGCCGCGGTGAGTTACTTTTGCACTAAAATACACCGCAGTCTAAACCGTTACTATGATAAACTAAAATCAGTATATTATTTAAATCATATATCATTGGAAAGCGCATTCAATTGCCGAAACATTAATGCATTATTTTTTATGTTTTTGTTACGTTTTCACTGAGTTATTTGCGTATATAAAATGCACCATTCGACTTAGATTCATTAAATCAAGTTGACAATAGGGGATATTTTAAAATTGCAATCAACTGTATTAAATTTTATAAAACTATAAAAACTAATACAGAGATGCATAGAAAATTGGTGTATCTTTCCAATGATGTATGACTTCAAAAATATTATGAACATAGTTTTTCATATGCACTGTATCTGATTCCAGTAGTAAAGTAATGCTGTTTGCACATCAGCTATCGCGGTTACCAGCCGGAAGTGGTATGCGCGATGCATTCCGGGAAGGTATTTCCCCAAAATACGCTAATGTGGGAAGGTCTATTGAGTTACAGCCTGTAGTTAATGTCCAGAAATGGCAATATTCCTTACAATTTAACTAAAAAATTTCTGTTAAATATTTTGAAATTAATTTAAATGGAAGCTGTTGCTGTCTGAGGCAGCAACAGCTCCCAATCAAATTATTCTCTAAATATTCAACAGTAATATATAAATCTTTTTAAGTGTCTAAAATAGATAGCTTTCAAAATAGCGTGTAAACATATTACATATGTGCTATGAAATTGGTTAAAATACAGTTTAAAATTTGGGAGCATAGTCTGGACTAAAATTTTAGGTTTGGAACATTTTTGGACATTTTAAGGTGTTCTAAACCTATTTTTGGCAGACGGTTTAAACCATGTTTTAAACCACTAGTGTCCAAAACATGCCAACCCTGGTGCTAAGGATGCCAGAAGACACACCAGCAGAGAGCCTTGGAGTTTGCCGTACTCAGAGCCAACAAATACAAAGCCAGGGGAGGACGTCATTGCATAAATCTTCTAACCGTGCTATGAGGTGACCTAAAAAAAGTGGGATTCGGTACACTCAAGTCAAGAATGGACCTGAGGAGGCTAAGGATTTCGGCTGAGGACAAGACAGTGGGAACCGTAAAAGCGAAGGACTGATTGCAGCTGTAGGATATTTCTACTACTACTACTACTACTACTACTACTACTACTACTACTACTACTACTACTACTACTACTACTACTACTACTACTACTATTAGAGCCGCATAATACAGTAATCATACATACTAAGGGACATTCTTCCAGCTTGTTTAATGGAGGCTTCAGATGTTCTATGCATACATTTGTTTTGCCCATCTAGCTCACATGGCCAAGTGAGCTTATGCCATCTGTCCATGACCCGTCAACTTTTGCTTTAAAATGTATCCTCCTAAATCGCTTGGTGAAATTTTGCCAAATTGCCTGGATGGATCATATGGTAGTTCGCTCTCAAAATATTTATTGGTCGATTTTTAGCTCACCTGGCCAGAATGGCCACGCGAGCTTATGGCATGGCGACCATCCGGCCGTCAACTTTTGCTTAAAAACGCTACTCCTCCTTAACCGTTTGGCAGATTTGAACCTAATTTGGCTGGAAGGTCCCTATGGGCGTAGGCTTCAGACCTTTTATACAGAATTTTGATTGGTCAGTTTTTTCGGCGGCCATCTTGAATTTTCCAAAAAATGGTGGGAAATCGTTTAAAACGCAAATCCTCATTAACTGCTTGAACAAATTCAACCAAACTTGGCTGGAAGGATACTATGGTGGGCATGGTTGGGGTCAATTGTGATTGGAATTGGATTTGATCAGTCAATTCAAATAGGAATTGGAATTGATAAATCTGAGGACTCCGGAATTGGAATTGATAAATTTTAGGACACCGGAATTGGATTTGGAATTAATCATTTGAATTGACCAGAATTGATAAATTCCAATTCAATTCCAATTAGTTCCAGTCATATTTTGTCACATTAGTGATAGATTTACTGAACAGTGTTGGCAATAAAATGTACATGTAATATCTGTAAATCGTACACTGCCCTTTATATGCCCTTAATGCATTTCATTGTAAATGAGCTATATGATATCATTTACCACATTTCATTCTATATGCAAGTTGATGGTATTTATTATGCCAGCTGTAATTAGATGCTTTATTGGTAATTTTAAAATTAATTTGACTGAATACTTTTGTCTCCTAAGGCTGCAACAGTTATTAAAATTAATTTTAACTACTTAGTTATATGTTTGGTATGAAGACTAGAATCTGAGATAATGATGATTCAGTGATGAGCAAGTTAGCCCTTAACCGTATAACACCTAAGCCGGCCAAAACACCTGCAAATGAGATTCAGAAATGTGCATTGGCAGGCCAATGGAAGACTTCTTGAAAATTTACCACCGAAGTGGCTAGCTGGATAACTGAGCCAGTAATTCCAGTGCTAAATTTTCAAAAATAATCTCACTCTGAATTGACAAAATAAGGATCTGATAAATGCTATGAACTTTAATACATTATTGAGTTAACTCAATTCTCCATGACCAGTGACCAATTAAGCCTTTTATCCTATGTGAGCCTTATTCAATCAAAGCTTCTGATCTTGAACTGATTTCATTCTGCATTCCCTGGAAACCGGTTTTCATCTCTATGAAATTATGCCATCTTTAAAATCATACAAATTAGTTAAAATGATTTCAAATATATAAGCTAGAACCAAGATAACCAAATTCTGTTAAAATTATTCATCAAGATGTTAGCAAGTGGTGAGTAAAGTAATAACTATCATCTGCATGGAATGAAATGGGTGAAGAAAGTGGTACATTACAAGAGAATTACCCTGTAATTATACCCTCCTACATAACAAAGGAATAAAAAAATGGCGGGAAATTGTTTAAAACGCTACTCCTCATTAACTGCTTGTGCAAGTTCAACCAGACTTGGCTGGAAGAATACTATGCTGCTAGGTTTCAAAACTTGTATACAGAATTTTGATTGGTCAATTTTTCCGGCGACCATCTTGGATTTTCTGAAAGATTCTGGAAATCACTTAAGTCTACTTCTCGATAACCTCAATTTCAACCAGACTTGACTGGAAGGATACTAGGCTGGTATGCCTGGAAATAACTTTTTCAACAGTGTCCAACACTTTGGCTGGCACCAGCTATTTAGCACCGGACATCCAGAATTTGCTGCCTGTCAACACTATTCTACTTTACAGTGTTCTTTACTTGAACTTATTAGAAACATGTCAAAAAGCAAGTAAACATGTGTCTTAGTGATACACCTTAGGTAGATAAATATTTTATGGCTTTGTCAACACTTGTATGCAGACTCTTTTGTTGCAGACTGCAACTACAGGGACTGTTTAACACTACCAGACAAAATATCAGGAACCGGCAAAACTGTGTCTGACATTTGATAGTTTGGTGCCTGACAATGTCCTTGACATGCACCTTATTTCCAGGCTTGGGCTGGTAGGTTTCAAAACTTGTATACAGAATTTTTATTGGTAAATTTTTATGGCAGCCATCTTGGATTTTCTGATAATTCCTGGAAATCATTTAAAAGACTAGTCCTTGATAACCACTGGGTCGATTTCAATCAAACTTGGATGGAAGAACCGTAGCGTAGTATGCTTCAGAACACCTATACAGAATTTTGATTGATCAAATTTTCCCGGGGCCATCTTGAATTTTACGGAAAATGGCGGAAAATTGGTTAAAACGCTACTGATTAACTGCTTGAGCAATTTTAACCAGACTTGGCTGGAAGGATACTCATCATCTTTTTGGCGGCTATTTTGGAATTTCTGAAAATTTTATGTAACCATTTAAAATGCTACGTCTTAATCAATTGCCCGATTTCAACGAAACGTGGGTGGGAACGATCCTCTTGTGGTAGGCTTCAACATATCAAATGAGAAATTTTATTGGTGGATTTTTTTGGGTGGTCATCTAGGATCTTCCAAAAATTGTTCATCATGTCTAGATTTAAATGCAAAATTTTAATTGCTATGGTACAGGTGAGCGTCACGGGTCCTTCAGGGCCTCTTGTTATGGTTGTCATTTTGGATTTCCGAAAATGTCAAGGAAGTTGATTTAAAAGAATACTAGTACTACTCATTACCTCTGATTTCAATTAATCTGGTAGAGTTAAAAAAATGTACACAGGAATTTGGTAAATTTTTCAAGCCAAAATAAGAAACAGTTTCGTTTCCTGTAAACCTCCTTGGTGAACTTTTTCTTTTTTTTCACCTAACCGAGAAATAATTTTTTTCATCCAGAATAAATGTTAAAATATGCATACATTTGTAAAACTATACAAATTACAATGTTTTTAATGCCAATTGTATGCAATGTGAATCCCTTTTGCTAATTGTGTCATGAAAAACATGACAAATTTGGCAATTACAACTATACGTAATGATTGTTCATCATGTCTAGATTTAAATGCAAAATTTTTAATTGCTATTTCTATTTGTGAAATTTGTCAAATATCAGAAAAACAAATATTTATGACCGTTTTAAAATAAATTAATAATTGGAAAAAAAGAAATTTCATCCCCTCTACTAAAGTCTTTTCCCCACCCGGTTTGCAGGAAATCAAATCTTTTTTATGCATGGCCTCAGGGAGTATCTTGGATTTATTTTAATGTCCAGGAAATAGGTTGAAATGAAACGGGTGAAACGAACCAACCCTAGTGTGGTGGTAGGCTTCAAATTACTGTTACAGAAATCTGATTTGTACATTTTTTGGTAATTTTTCCATTTCCAGAAGACTACCCCTTATTAACTTTGTGGCTGATTTCAAACAAACATGGTTTGAGGGATCCAATGGCGGCAGACTGTGGACTTAGGAAAATTTATAAAGAGTTTATCTTGGATTTTCAAAAATATCTCGGGAATTGATTAAAGGATTGGCTCAGTGATTGCGTGGACGAGTGATATCAACCACGATTGACTAGACTTGGTATGCTTCATAAAACTTAAGAAATTTGATAGCTAAATATATTTGGTGACGATCTTGGATTTCTGAAACTGTCCAGGAAATCGATGACCATCTTGTTCAAATTCAATCCATGATGTGACATATTTATCAGGTACATGAACATCATGAAGTGGTGTAACCCTTTAACTCTTACCACTCTGATGTCAAATTTGTGAAATTTTCAAATTAAATTAAAAGATGAACTGGTATTCATTTTTCAACAAGTTTGGTGGAAGATGGTTGCTGTCGTAAACAGCAACATCATCCACCAAAATTGTTGAAAAATGTACACCAGATTCTTCACTGTCGAACCAATAAAATATAGAATTTTGACATCGGTGTGGTAAGGATTAAAACTTATATCAGCGAGAAACAATTTAACCCTCACATCAGCCAAAATGGCTTCTGCAGTGTTCTTGAGAACTGTCCATTTGCAGACTGAGAAGAGTATTTTCGAAAATTTACCACTAATGCTAAATGTAACTGAGCCAGTCATTCCAATTGGTAAATTTCCAAAAATAGTCTTCTCTTGGCCTGCAAGTGGAAACTTTCTATGACAAAATTAAAGTTTTCTTGAGCAAATTCGAGGGTTAAAGGGTTAATGACTGCAAGAATGCAAGTGGTGATATGTTAAACAGCTGAAGGTTGGTAAGCCACATTGTGGTCAAGATGAACAGGCATGAGGCTTCATAAATCCTAGGTTAACCATTTAACACTATATCAGCCAAAGTGCTGGCCTCTGCAGTGGTCTTCATAAATGTCCACTGGCAGACCAAATGAAGACTATTTCTGAAAATTTACAACTGGAATGACTGGCTCGATAACCGAGCCAGTCATTCCAGTGGTAAATTTTCAAAGAAAGTTTTTTCTTGATCTGCAAATTATGGACATTTTCTATGAGAAAATTGAAATTTTCTTACAGAAATTTGAGGGTTAAAGTATTAAGGTTTGCAATGACACATTTGCTGTTTAAAACAACTTCTTTGCTATCTTTGTTATTCTTGTCTATCCACTGCCTGTTGAATGGAATTTTCTGCGTATATTTTCAGCAGACATGCATTTCAAGTGGTTCCATCGTTTTTTGGACCTCGATCTGAAGATCCATGGTGACAATGATGAAGACTGGCTCTATACAGAGGAACCTCATTCAGCAAGGCGCAAAGAAATCCTTAAAAAACACCCGGAGATTAAGCGTCTAATGGGATATGACCCATGGATTACAGCCATAGTGACTGTAGAGGTGTTTGCTCAGTTGTTTATGGCATGGCTGTTACGAGATGCTAATTGGGCCACTATAGTGATTTGTGCATACATTATCGGTGGTTCAATCAATCACTCTTTAGGTAGTGCTATTCATGAAATTGGGCATAATCTCGCGTTTGGACATCGTCGCCCAAAATTGAATCGTATCCTTAGTATATGGTGCAACCTTCCATTGGGTGTCCCTATGGCAGTGTCATACAAAAAATATCACGCTGATCATCACTTGTACCTTGGGGAAGAAAATCAAGATGTAGATATACCTACGCGACTTGAAAGTGCTTTATTCCGTCACCCGATTACAAAAATTTTTTGGCTGTTTATTCATCCGCTATTGCACGGTCTGCGCCCATTTTACAAGAGCCCTAAGCCAGTCACTGGATGGGAAATTATCAACAGCATTGTACAAGTTATCTTTGACATAATCCTCTTTAAAATACTTGGTGGAAAAGCGCTGGCATATCTAATTATTGGCACATTTTGGGGCCTTGGTATTCATCCGTTGTCTGCTCATTTTATTTCTGAACATTATAACTTCAATGACGGGCAAGCGACACACTCATACTATGGACCTCTGAACATTCTTCTCTTTAACGTGGGTTATCACATTGAGCATCATGATTTCCCATACATCCCGTACAGGAAATTACCTGAATTGCGCAAAATGGCACCGGAGTTTTACGATCTCCCATTTCACAAGTCGTGGCTAAAGGTTATGTGGGATTTTGTATTTGATAAAAATTTAGGACCACATGCGCGAGGAGTTGGTTACTTAAAAGAAGAGCTTTATGAGAAGCAGGACTAAATACGAACATTCTCTATCATGCCTATGGTTAACTGTCTCGCTCCTGCAAGCCACCAAATAATAATTTCAATTGGGAAATAACTCTGGACCTGCTGAATATTTTTAAAACAATTTGACTGAAAGTTGTTGTTAACACCTTTGAGTCAAATTGTCTTCAAAATAATTGTCCGCCACAGAGATATATTGAATGTGTCGTTTGCACAGACTTGGCAGTCAGACGGTTAAAAAAAGAAACTGCTTATGTTAGTGAATAATACATGTTGATGGCCAGGTGCACCAAAGGAGATCACTGTTTGGGTATACCTGAAAATAGGCAATTACAGAAAAATAGATTTTTGAAAACTTTCGACTGATATTGACTTACCGGATATTAAGGCTAATGTCATATCTGCAGATAGTGTTCCAAAATATGCTTCCACAGTTTCACTCCTTATTTAAAACGAATATGACCCATTAAAACCTGTGCTACTGACACAATGCAAATACAAGGTTAAGTACCGGTAGTTTTAATATCACTAACAGTTTCCAGCAATTTTTACTAAGATTTACTAGACTGCCCATGACTGCCAGTCAAATTATCAGCTCGCCTGGATCGATAACTTCAAAATTGATATGTATCACCAGAATTATACAATGGTGCAGTGCAACAAACCATGCATATTTCATTGCACATCATTAGTCATTTAAACATCAGGATGGTATTAAAATAGGTATAGCACAAAATAACAAAACTGTACAGTTTAGTGTGCTAGATTTCTGGAAGCTTTAGGTGGTTTCAAAGAAATTGACAGAAAATCATAGCCAACATCGCGTTCAACCAGTTTGTTAGACTAAATATCATCTATGACATATTGTTGTTAACTCATTTTATTTCTTAACCCTTTAACACTGATATCAGCTAAAATGGCTTCTGACGTCATCGTGAGAAATGTCCATTTGCAGACCAAGAGAAGAGTATTTTTGAAAATTGACCACTGGAATGACTGGCTCGGTAACCGAGCCAGTCATTCCAGTGGCAAATTTTCTAAAATATTCTTCTCCTGGTTTGCATATGGACATTTTCTATGAGAAAATTGAGATTTTCTTGAACAAATTCGAGGGTTAGCGGGCTAAAAGCTAACCATAATGTTAGTTATTTTGTGTAATTTCTTACACACGAGTTCTGTGCGAGTTTAATGGCGGCTTTGTCAGAAATGTCACAATTTTGACACTGTCAATTTAATACTTAAAATTTTTGACAATTATAACAGTCCCTAGTATGGTGTGTGACACTTGTGTATCTGTGACTCTCAAAGTTGTAGTAGTCATAACTAAGCCAGTCTGACTTGCTATAGTGTTTATTTTGTTACAATTGTCAAGGATTTATCAGACAGACTCTGACACATAAATGTATATGTAATCAATAATCATCCGACACTTCATTACATGTTTTATCCTGTTCATCCAGCTTTCACTTAATGCGTATCATTCACAGACTTGGTTGTGGAAACAGACTGAGCAATGAAGGATAGGGTGTGATCCAGTCCTGAGCCAGCTCATAAAACATGCCATATTACATTGCTCTCATCTTAATCCATTAACACTCATATCAGCCAAAAACAGCTTTTGTAGTGGTCTTGAGAATTGTTCATTTGCAGTCCAAGAGAAGATTATTTTTGAAAATTTACCGCTGGAATGACTGCCTCGATAACCGAGCTAATCGGTCCAGTAGTAAATATAAAAAAATAGTATTCTCTTGGTCTGCAAATGGATATTTTCTTTGAGAAAATTGAAATTTTTAATAACAAATTCAAGGGTCTAAGGGTTAACTAAGGGTCAAGAAAATATAGAAATCTTCTTAGCGATTGTTCCTCAAATTTACAGATAAACAAAGAAAATTTTAGAAAATTTACGACGAATGATTGTATTGGTTATCAAACCAATCATTCCAGTGGAAACATGTCAAGAATGATCTTTTGGTCGACAAATGAAGCAACGAACATTTCTCGTGATCACTGCTAAGGCTGGTTTTGGCCGACATGAATATCACAAGTCAAACATTTTTCATTGATTTCCGCAGTTACCTCATTTTAATGGATGCTTGTGATCAATTCCTTGAACTAATTAATACAATGTTCAACACATTACATAACCTAACCATGCCAAATGCTAGTCTTCTTTAACCCTTTCGTGACGAAGTCAGCCGAAAACACACTACAGTGGGCTTGAAAAATATCCATTTGTAGGCCAAGAGAAGACTATTTTTGCAAATTTACCACTAGAATGACTGGCTCGTAACCGAGCCAGTCATTCTAGTGGTAAATTTGCAAAAAATAGTCTTCTCTTGGTCTACAAATGGCCATTCAATAAGCAAATATTTAAATTTTCTGAAACAAATTTAGCCATTAAAGAGTTCATTTCCTTTATATGGCCATTCTCATCAACTTTAATTTCATTGCTTAATTACATCCAATCACTAAAATGTCACCTGTTATTGTTTTTATCTACTTTCTAAGATTTTAATTTCTATCATGTGTCAATTACTAATGTGATACGGTAATGTTAATAATGATACAAGTAATGAATATTGGTACGGTAATTTAACAAACGTGAAATAAATCTTTATATTTTAATGTTAAGTTTTAATTATCAGTAAACTGTTCAACCCTTTATACCAGCTACATTATAAATTATTAGCTCCCTTGGCCAGAATGGCCATTTGAGCTTATGCCATGGCGACTGTCCGTCGTCTGTCCAAAAGTTGTTGCTGCCTTAGGCAGCAATGAAAGTTGTTGTTTACTAAGGCAGCAATGACTCACTCAAATTATTTTCTAAATCAACTCCAGCCCACCCTACCCCTGGTGCTAACTCGGTGATTCAGCCAGATGTGCATCTGTTAAATGGATTGTGTGGTGGTGGGGAATAACCTGCTATAAAGACCACCTACATGCCTTTAGAGACCATTTTCTTCAAATTGTATTTAAACCTCTAGTAACCGTCTGACTGAGTTTTTGCAGACAGCATAGTCCAAAGGCTATATCTCTGAACCTGATAAATATTTTGAAAACAATTGGACTGAAAGTTTCAGTCGAATTGTTTTCAAAATATTCAACAAGTCAAGAGCTTTTGAAAATTGAAATTATTGGCTGCACTGGCTTGCAGCAGTGAGACAGTTAAGAAACCAGCTGTAGTTAGCACTGATATCATCTATTTTCACTTAAACATTGTTCAAAATCACTAATGCAAAAAAAAAAAAATCAGATTGTTATCAATATCTCGAAAACTAAATCATTTGACTGAAAGTCATTGGAAGTGACACTGCTGGATGTAAAACTTAAGTAAGATTAGTTGAAATGCCAATGTTCCAGGTGAGCGATACACGCCCATTGGGCCTCTTGTTTATGTATGCAAAGTTATTCTGTCCAGCAGAAACGACATACAGTCAGATTAGTTTTCATAATGCATTTATGCTTGCTTTAGCATTACAAAAATGGGGTTTTGGTTATTAAATGGTTGAAATTATATAGCGTATGTATATATTGCAATGAATGTACATTTCTGAATATCAGCCAAATGTTAATTTTAACCCTTTAATGGGCAATATCTCAAGAAAAACTATGGAGGGGATGTTCATCTGTAGGCCAAGACGTATGTCTGAAAATATACCTTAGGAATGACTGATTCGCTTATTGAGCCTGTCATTCCTATGGTAAAATTTCAAAAATACTCTTGGCTCACAAATGGACATTTGTCAAGACTATTACAAAGGACGGTTTTAGCTCTGCAGTGGTGTTGAGGAATGTCCATTTACAGGCCAAGAGTAATCTATATATTTTAATTTATGACTGGCTCGATAACCGAGCCAGTCATTCCAGTGATAAATTTCCAAAAATAGTCTTCTCTTGGTCTTGGCCTGCAAGTGGATATTCGATAAATAAACATTTTGATTTTCTTGACCAAATTTTACCATTAAACGCTTAAATGGCTAAAGATTGTATATACAAGTATAATGTATATTTTTAGTCGTAGCGTTTGATAAATATCAATGTTTCACATAATATGCAGAAACGCATATGTAATAATGTTCAATTCTGAGCGTAATAATTATGTGAAGCCTAGTTGCTTATAGGGCTGCACGCTCATAGCTCGTGATAGCGTTGTTCCCACAGTACACTGGAGGAGTACACAGTTTATCAGGAGCTCCGGTGTGACTGAAGCAATAAGATCAGGCATATGGTATACTATATGGCATCTAATACACATGCTATTCACTAGTCAACTATTAATGTAGTGTGTTTAATCCTCTAATGGTCAAGCCGGCCACAACCAGTAGTCATCTTGAGTAATGTCCATCTGCAGGCCAAGAGAAGACTATTTTTGAAAATTTACCACTGAAATGACTGGCTCGGTAATCGAGCTAGTCATTCCAGTGGTAGATTGTCAAAAATAGCCTTCTCATGGCCTGCAAATGGACATTTATTATGAGAAAATTGAAACGTTCATGAGCGAAGACGGTAATTGCAGCCAGTTGAATATGAACATACATATGGTCATCCTGTTCCATATAATTACCCTCAGCCCATAATGGGAAAATGGTATTGGTTTTGGGTCTCTGTGTGTCAAAAACTACTGATCAGATTTGGCTCAAACAAGAAAGGATCTTGCCACGAAAGAGCATTTCCAGACTGCTACTGATTCAGATTTTTAAAATGAATAAGATCATATGCAGGATTTCTTTGTCTCAGAAACTACTGGTCCGATATGGTTCAAGTTTTAATACAGGAAAGGATGTAGCCATACACTAGCATCCCACAACTTTGGTCATGATAGGGAAAATCTGGAAAAAAGGAAAAGGATGGCAACGATGTTGTTAATGTAATTTCATATATAGCTTTATAAAGCTTTTTTTTCGTAGCAGTGTATTCTTGGAATTTTGATAAAACTTGTAAATTTGAACTCTATACTTTTCTCTTGTTTTGTTTGCTTGTGATGCCTAGATTAAAGGTATTGTGATCAATAATTCCGAGCATATATATATATATATATATATTCATGTTATTTAGGTATGTGATGTACCTTTTGTATGAATTGAGGAATCCAGTTTCTCAGTCAATCATATGACGGCATAATCAACTACATCACATGGCGGTTGATGTCATGGATGACGTGATTTAGTCCAGCTTAAATGTTTAATAGTTTGTTAGATATCGATTATTTAATAAACATATTGTTGAATATTTGTTCATAGCCATAGGCATCAACAGCACCCAGTAAAATTAGCTTTGAATTATTCGACAGCTTACGTGCATAGTTTTCTGGAAATTGAGATTCAGGGAGTGCAGTGATCGATTAATCTCAACACTGGAAAAGCGTGGGTGGAGCTTAGGTAGAGATGGGTGGGGCATAGCTAAAACTGGATTCGTCTATAGTGGTTCATGGTTATTCAAGACATTCATTAACTTTCTGATCGGTTTATCAAAGTCCATGTGATAGTGGTTCATAGGGTTTGAAATTATGAGTAACTAGCCAGCAGGACAAGTGATCACGAGCTTCTACTAACCATACTTATTATTTACTCACCTTTAATTGGCTGAAATGGTGATTACTTCTAACCGTTACACTACAGAATGCTGGACATAGGTCATTCTTCAATTGTTTTATATGGTGCTCA